>JABXWE010020858.1:0-21507 GCA_014611495.1 Limonius californicus | reverse complement strand
AATTGGCATATGTTCCACTGTAGAGGACAATGGAGTTTTTTCTCTAATTTTATAATTACACCTCCTTTTTGACCAGTATTAACCACTGTTCCGTCACAGCCAATTACTCTTGGATTAGAACTATCTATAGAACCATCTTCAAGAAACTCCAAAATGCTTTTACTGATTGAATCTGCTGAGCCAGAAGTGGGCGATACGTGGCCAATATATTTTGATCCTGGCTCTTCTACTAATACATAGTGTTCCTCGGTAATTGTTCTTCTGTAACATTTATTTTGTTTCTTTTCTTGAAATAGTGTTTTGTCCCTACGGCCATCAAAGTATAGTCCTCTAATTTTCAAAGGCTCTGATCTGAATTGCACTTGTAGATTGGACCTTAAATTCTTTCGTTGCCGTCTTACTTTCATTCTGTCTACCACTTTAGTTTTATCCTCATTTTTAATTAACCCAATATCTTCTAAAACTGCACTAGCAACGGCAGCCGCAGATCTGTCGGAGATACCGGTACGATCACATACTTTTGCAAAATTGGGTAAGGGAGTTCGCATTTGAGTAGCGCTTGTCTTCCGTTTTTTAAGTTTAGGTACTGGTGCATTAAAATCTGGGTCCAAGTAAGCTTCTTCTTCAATTTCTTGTTCGGAGTCAGAAACCTTAGAAGTTGAAGACTGTGATTCTCTTTTTTTTAATAACTTGGCCTTTCTTGCTTCTTCTTCAATTTTTCTCTTCATTCTTTCAGTAAGTTGCTTGGTTTTTTCTATATCCAACGATCCTAAAATCATTTTCCGTTCTGATCTCTGGTCTAAAAGAAAGGAACACTCTTCAACTGGAACTCTTTTTTCTCTCGGACACGAACAAAAATTAAATTCTTTGCATTTGCATGCAGAAATATCAAATAGTTTCTTTGCATCGGCTTGAAACGCTTTTAGTTTTAATTGATAACTCTCACGACTGCTTTTACCTTTAAAAGATTTTATCATATTTCTATACTTGTAATGATAATTGCGGAGCATTTGTAGAATTCTAGTGTGTGATACGATCGGGATAGATGCATTATGCCAAATCTCTTCAAGTTTTTGGGCAACAATTTCTCCGATTTCGCTTACAGTGGCTTATTTACTTGCAGCACTAGGTTTCAATTCGTGCTTCACGAAGAGGTAACACTTCATCACAAATTCATAGGACGGCAAAGCAGACCCACCAAATTCTTGAGGATTACCAAATATAACACAGTTAACTTGTTTCCTTGTCCTTATTTCACGTAGATTTCCCTTCATGGTAATACTTTTGCGGTTAGAAATTAGCCAACTAGCAAAAAAAATAGCTGTTCGAAAATAATAATTAACACAATGACGGAGTTATCGACCTACCGCGTGGATAAAAACGGTGAACTGAGATGTTCAGTCACACGTCAGTTACACGTGTGACAATGCCCATAATCACGCGCATGCGCACTGTGGTGCAGGATGACCTTGGTTACTGACTTAGCAGTTGAAACTGATACATATCTGCAATTCGCTGTACTTGAACATGACAATATACCACATTATAAAGTTGAATAAAAAAAATCGAGTCAGTCATTATTTTAATTGCGTGGCGGCACCTCAAGATGGTAACCGATTTTAAAAATTTGAAGTTTCCTTTTCTTATAATCACCATACGCAACTATTCCGCACTATTACAAGAACATGTTTCAAAACAAGAATTTTCGATCCACCATAATGTACAATGCTATGTTTATGCAACTCCGTAATAAAAATGGTGTTCTTCTTAATTTGTTTGTTGTTGGTTGTGATAATTTCATTGTTCTTCGGTTTTTCGGATTGCTCTCGCTATTATTGCTATGAGTCTTATCGTTGAGTTATCCTAGATATTACGTTGGTCCATCTACTAGGAAAACGTCAGCATCTGCGTTTATCTTCAGGTCTACCTTGAACAACTAATTTTGCATATGTTTGCCTCGGGTTCTATGTCCGAAGAACTCCATGGTGTTACGAAATATTTATTTAGATTGAATGCTATAATTTTTAAACATAATAATAATCCAAAACGGTGATATTTAAACATTTTCAGGTAGATTCTACATCACCATTTATTAAACATTTTTAAGAATTTCTAAGAACTTATGCAAGTATGTTAATCAATACCGAATACCAAGTGCTAAGTCATGAATACCTTCTAAAAAAGAGGTGCAAATAGAATAATGGACAAGGATTAGCCCGGAGAAAATCTAAAATCAAATTTTATACTAACTATCATCCTTAAAGAAGATAATAGAGGACGTAACAGTATCAAATACATACAAAATAGAAAAGTGACCATCATCTAATAAAAGCAAGGTTAATCCTAGACAACTTAGAAAGACAAAAAAATGCATAAAAAACTCAAAACCATGATAAACACAAATGTTCTAAAACAAAATAGAGAAACATAAACAGACAAGTACAAAAAGGTCCACATAAAGCCGACGATTAACAAATCAAATAACAGAAAATAATACAAATGCACTAATACCAGCAGCTGAAACAGCTAGAAAGGTAACAATAAGAAAAGACAAATAAATGAAAAAATTAATGAAATACGAACGTTATACATAAACGAACAATATGCAACAGACCAGTACAGACAAGTAAGAAGAGAAGCTAGAACAATATGATGATATTATAGAGAAAAATACGATTCTAAAATGTCTAAAAGGGAAAGAGCCAAAGCACCACCTCTTAGCTCTAAAGAATGAGAATAATATAAACAAGAATCAGAGAAGAGATCCTAACAATAACAGACAAATGCTACGAAAACCTATATTCTTCTATACATATAAACTAACCCTCAAGCGATACAAGCAACTAACAACCAAGAGATACAAATATTGAAGTAACAAATGCAGGGTTCTAGAATTCCCGAAATAAATGAAGAAGAAATTATACATGTGATACAGAAACTAAAAACAGCACAGCTCCGAAGGAGGACGACACATTAGCCGAAATTACCAAAGAAGCGCATGGTACAATTATTTCAAAGCTAAACCAACTATTCAACATCTGCCTAGTGCAACAAGTCACCTGAAACCTGGAACCTGGAACAAAGCAATAATTGCAATAATACACAAGAAGGGCGAGCACGTTTAAAAAACTATCGCCCAATAAACCGTATGTCACGGATATATACATAAAAGCTATTTACGCGGATATTCTGGTATCAACCAGTCGAATAAGCAGCATATCATACATGCGACCATCTCATAACCATAACAATACGCATAAAAAAATCAGCAGAATACAATTTTTCATTACACATGGCGTTCGTGAACTACGAGAAGGCTTTCGACTCCATTGAACATTGAGCAATAATGGAAGAATTAGGCAAGGCACGAATAAACTACTGATACAAAACCCTGTTGGAAAATATTTACAATTAAACAAATTCGACAATGAGACTACAAGAAGACTCAAAACAGATACCGATTAAAAGAAGAATTAGAAAAGGGAACACGATATCACCCAAACCGTTTACCCTGAGCCTAGAAGGAGCATTCAAAAATTCGACTGGACAGAAATGGGAATTAACATCAACGGTAAAAGACTAAACCATCTTGGATTTGCCGATGACATAATTCTGATTGCCAAATGATAATAGTACGAAAGAGAGAGAATCAGAAAACATTGATGGAATATTTGAACGCTGGGGATAATGATGATGATGATGATAGATGCAAAGGAAATAGAAAATGCAAATGCATATGTATATCTTGGACGAAAAGTAGATATAGGATATGCAAATATAGATACAGAGATAGAATAAAGAAGAAGAAGACAAAGATTGGCCGCGGGTTGGCAAACTGACGCATATTTTCAGAAACAGGCAAATTCGTCAACACATCCGAACAGAAGTTTACGATCAGTGCTGTGCGTGTGGATTAACATATGTCCCATAGACATGGACCTGCACTGAGCAAATAGTCAATAAGTGGTGGACAACACAGACAGCAAGGGCGAGAGCTACGATAAGCATAACATTGAGAGACCTAAAATGGAACAACTGGATTAGACACAAAACGAAGGTAGTTACTGTCTTACACGGAATAACTAACCTAATATGGAATTTAACTGTGCACATAGTACGAATACAAGGGTGACCCATGCAATGGAGAGAGCTACGATAAGCATAACATTGAGAGACAGAAAGTGCAACGACCAGATTAGACAGAGAACAAATGAAGCTGCTGTCATACACAGAATAACTAATCTAAAATGGGATTTCACTGTACACATAGCACGAATACAAGGATGACTCATGTAATGCAGAGAGCTATGATAATCATAACATTGAGAGCCAGAATATGGAACAACTGTATTAGACAGAGAACGAAGGTCGCTGCTGTCATACACAGAATAACTAACATAATATGGGATTTAGCTGTACACATAGCACAAATACAAGGAGGAACCATGTAATGCAGAGAGCTACGATAAGCATAACATTGAGAGCCAGAATATGGAACGACTGGATTAGACAGAGAACCAAGGTCGCTGCTGTCATACACAGAATAACTAACATAATATGGGATTTAGCTGTACACATAGCACAAATACAAGGAGGAACCATGTAATGCAGAGAGCTAGGATAAGCGTAACATTGAGAGCCAGAATATGGAACGACTGGATTAGACAGAAAACGAAGGTCGCTGCTGTCATACACAGAATAACTAACATAATATGGGATTTAGCGGTACACATAGCACAAATACAAGGAAGAACCTTGTAATGCAGAGAGCTACTATAAGCATAACATTGAGAGACAGAATATGGAACGACTGGATTAGACAGAGAACCGAGGTCGCTGCTGCCATACACATAATATCTTACGTAATATGGGATTTAGCTGTACACATAGCACAAATACAAGGAGGAACCATGTAATTCAGAGAGCTAGGATAAGCGTAACATTGAGAGCCAGAATATGGAACGACTGGATTAGACAGAAAACGAAGGTCGCTGCTGTCATACACAGAATAACTAACATAATATGGGATTTAGCGGTACACATAGCACAAATACAAGGAAGAACCTTGTAATGCAGAGAGCTACTATAAGCATAACATTGAGAGACAGAATATGGAACGACTGGATTAGACAGAGAACCGAGGTCGCTACTGCCATACACATAATATCTTACGTAATATGGGATTTAGCTGTACACATAGCACAAATACAAGGAGGAACCATGTAATGCAGAGAGCTACGATAAGCATAACATTGAGAGACCGAAAATGGAACGACTGGGTTAGACAGAGAACAAAGGTAGCGGCTGTCACACACAGAATAACTAACCTAAAATGGAATTTCATTGCGCACATGGCACGAATACAAGGATGACCCATGCAAAGGAGACAGCTACGATAAGCATAACATTGAAAGACAAAAATGGAACGACTCGATTAGAGAGAGAACATAGGTAGCTGCTGCCATACACAGAATAATTAACCCAAAATGGGGTTTCACTGTGCACATAGCATGAATACAAGGATGACCCATGCAATGGAGAGAGCTACGATAAGCATAACATTGAGAGACAGAAAGTGCAACGACCAGATTAGACAGAGAACAAATGAAGCTGCTGTCATACACAGAATAACTAATCTAAAATGGGATTTCACTGTACACATAGCACGAATACAAGGATGACTCATGTAATGCAGAGAGCTATGATAATCATAACATTGAGAGCCAGAATATGGAACAACTGTATTAGACAGAGAACGAAGGTCGCTGCTGTCATACACAGAATAACTAACATAATATGGGATTTAGCTGTACACATAGCACAAATACAAGGAGGAACCATGTAATTCAGAGAGCTAGGATAAGCGTAACATTGAGAGCCAGAATATGGAACGACTGGATTAGACAGAAAACGAAGGTCGCTGCTGTCATACACAGAATAACTAACATAATATGGGATTTAGCTGTACACATAGCACAAATACAAGGAAGAACCTTGTAATGCAGAGAGCTACGATAAGCATAACATTGAGAGACAGAATATGGAACGACTGGATGAGACAGAGAACCGAGGTCGCTGCTGCCATACACATAATATCTTACATAATATGTGATTTAGCTGTACACATAGCACAAATACAAGGAGGAACCATGTAATGCAGAGAGCTACGATAAGCATAACATTGAGAGACCGAAAATGGAACGACTGGATTAGACAGAGAACCAAGGCCGCTGCTGTCATACACAGAATAACTAACAGAATATGGGATTTAGCTGTACACATAGCACAAATACAAGGAGGAACCATGTAATGCAGAGAGCTAGGATAAGCATAACATTGAGAGACCGAAAATGGAACGACTGGATTAGACAGAGAACGAAGGTCGCTGTTTTTATACACAGAATAACTAACATAATATGGGATTTAGCTGTACACATATCACAAATACAAGGAGGAACCATGTAATGCAGAGAGCTACGATAAGCGTAACATTGAGAGACCGAAAATGGAACGACTGGATTAGAAAGAGAACAAGCGTAGTATGTAATGCAGAGAACTACGATAAGCAAAAAATTGAAAGACAAAAAATGGAACGACTGGATTAGAGAGAGAACATAGGTAGCTGCTACCATACACAGAATAATTAACCTAAAATGGAATTTCACTGTGCACATAGCATGAATACAAGGATGACCCACTTAATGCAGAGAGCTACGATAATCATAACATTGAGAGCCTGGACATGGACCAACTGGATTAGCCAGAGAACAAGCGTAGTTGCTGTTATACATAGAAGAATTAACTTATAATGGGATTTAGCGGTGCTCATAGCACGAATACAAGGATGACCCATGCAATGGAGCGAGCTACGATAAGCATAACATTGAGAGACCGAAAATGGAACGACTGGGTTAGACAGAGAACAAAGGTAGCGGCTGTCACACACAGAATAACTAACCTAAAATGGAATTTCATTGCGCACATGGCACGAATACAAGGATGACCCATGCAAAGGAGACAGCTACGATAAGCATAACATTGAAAGACAAAAATGGAACGACTCGATTAGAGAGAGAACATAGGTAGCTGCTGCCATACACAGGATAATTAACCCAAAATGGGATTTCACTGTGCACATAGCATGAATACAAGGATGACCCATGCAATGGAGAGAGCTACGATAAGCATAACATTGAAAGACAAAAAATGGAAAAACTGGATTAGAGAGAGAACATAGGTAGCTGCTGCCATACACAGAATAACTAACCTAAAATGGAATTTCACTGTGCACATAGCACGAATACAAGGATGACCCATGCATGTAGAGAGCTACGATAAGCATAACATTGAGAGCTAGAACATGGAACGACTGGATTAGACAGAGAACGAAGGTAGCTGCTGTCACACACAGAATAGCTAACCTAAAATGGAACTTCACTGTGCACAAAGCACGAATACAAGGTTGACCCATGCAATGCAGAGAGCTACGATAAGCATAACATTGAGAGACAGAAAATGGAGCGACTGGATTAGATGGACAACAAAGGTAGTTGCTGTCATGCACAGAATAACTAACCTTGTATGGGATTTAACTGTGCACATAGTACGAATACAAGGATGACCCATGGAATGACCATTCGATGGAGACCATAGGAAAGAGAAGAAGCAGAAGGAGGAGAAACACGATATAGTACGACTATATGTAAAGAACTATATGAAAGAAACAAGGCGGAGGTGGATAATAAATGCACAAGGCAAAGAGAATTGAAGAAGAAGGAGTAGGGCCTATTGATACATAAAACCATAGAATGGTAGATAACACTACATAATATATCGATTATGTACCCCAGAATGCTTTATTCGTTTGTCAAATTAACGCAGCTGAACATAATGTCTTATTTTTCATCCTAGAATCAAAGTTCTAGTTGGTTTCGACGCAAAGTAATTTTAGATAGAATATCTATTCCACACACACACACACACACACACACACACGACAACAAACTTTGAAACAGCTATCTAATGTCAGTAATTTAAGTGCATTATAGAAAATTCCTATAAAATATCGATTAACGAGGAGCATTCCAAATAAACAATTCTTCAAATCAATCCCCCTTTGCTTTGAAATTTACGCCAAAGAATTCCATCAAAATTACAAACAACCATCGCGAAGCGTTGCTGAAAAATATAAATACGGAACTCAACTTTTTCTCAGGTGAAGATGTTGATTTGATGTCTAGTTATGTACAACAAACGAGGCAAATTGTATTCCGGGTATTTTTCCTCAACTTCAGTGTGTCGATTGGTGGGTGTTGAAGTTGTTTCGATAATAGCACTGGCTAATGCAGACTGACCCGTGCATGCAGCTTAATTAATTATTGACTGCATTAATTTCAAAATTTGCATGCTGATATGCAAATATTTAACAAAGCTGAATTAATTCGAGCAACATAATTATTTGGCTGCATAATTTTAATACGTGGATAAGGTAATTATTACGAAACATGGAATTTATAAAATTTCCTTTACAAGTTTCAATTAGTTCAAATGTAAATTAGTATTTCTGCCCTTTTTGTTATCAGATGGGTTCTATTCAAATTGTTTGAACAGCAACCGAGTCTTATCTGTAGTGGACGCCTCAGAGTATAAATGAAAGTGTTTGCATAAATGGCGAATAGAAGTTGCCATTTATATGTTTAGTAGTCACGTAATATTTGTTCTCGGTGTAATTGTTTCTCTTGTGGTTTTCACGCCCCTTGACCATGGTCCCCAAGGCGTGGCTCAATATTAGCATTTCCCCTGATTCGTTAATTAACACTTTAGGATTGTGGAAATTCAAACGAAAATGTATGTGCACAGGAGGAATGTCCCTTAAGGAATCGAAGAGGGTGCGTGGGCCATGTTGACGTTGTTTTCCCCTTTTTGTCGCCGCGCGAACGGTACAAGTGAAAAGATAAAAGTTTTTTAATAATGGTGTGATGTAAAATATTTGCAATTCGTATTGAGTAAACCCCGGAGTTTGTATAATGACAAGGGTATTAGAAGTTCCCTCTTATAAATAAGAAGACTTTGTTTGCTCATAACTTTTAATTGGTATCAAGTTCAAAATAAAATCTTCCTAAGTAATCAATCTAAGATAATGAACGCTCGCCGGCAAACAAAAAAGTGATGGACGTTTTGTAAAAGTATAACGAGGAAATATTTGAGAGGATTCTTGACGTTGTTTTAATAACCTCTCTCCCTGCTGCGTTCAATAACTGCGCTGGTACCATTTATAATTTCTTAGATTCAAATTAGACCGTGCATGGGGGCACAATAGAAGAGTCTTATTAAACTGCCGTAACAATGGGAGGTCGTACAATGAGTAATCCCGTGCCGACACCTGTCATGGCGTTGTCAGCTTCCGTTGCTGACGTTTCCGTTTTTAATCTAGCTGATATTGTTTACAGAGTTAGCTGTTGCGCTGGCCGCGGGCGGCACGCGCGTCGCAAAGACGTGATCTATCTCCCGCTACGTGTGCGTCGAAGCGACCCGAGCGATTTTGAGGGGTAAATTTGGAGCAAATTGTTTGATTTATCGTTGTTTTGCTACAGTTTCGCAGGAAATGTACGTCTTCTTAGATATGATATACAAACCATTTCGCAGATATATATCAACAACTTCGCGAATATCTAATATACCTAACTTGATAGAATTCCACAGCAATTTAGAGCCTAACTTATTCACAAAGTCGAAGTGATATCGCTTCACCCCGTCGCAATCTTTCAAAAACTCTTTTAATACTTCTAAAAGTCACTTTGTACGTACTGAATACTTCTTTATTTATAGGTGACATTGAAAGATCTATTCCGTTTGCATTATATTCTTTTCATTTATGTAATTCAGATACTGACCAACTTTAGTAGAAATAAATACCATACAACTAATGAATTTTAACGTACGGGCGTTGAATTAAAACAATATGAACAGGCCTTAATTTGAACAATTCGAATTTCAAACACTGACAAGCAAAGTCTTACGAGGGCCCTGGAGTGGAGCACACAACGTCCTTACAAAGAACAAAAACAGCTAATAGGGGTAAGTAGTTAGATAGTATAGTTTGACTCTTCCGCTACAGAGCGTTCTCGCTACTACATTTAATTTTTTTGGGGAAAGGACTTCAATTTGTTGTTGTATTTATATGCCCCATAAAACATTACTATCACACGTTCAATAATCCATACATTTATGTATTTCTTTTCTTGAACCGAAACTGATATCGCGGTCTTTTGAATTAAAATCCATTGTAGTGAGGAAGTATTTACCTCTATAAAATATTTTATGATTTCTAAACAGTGCATTTTGGGCAAAAGAGTATTTACGTTTTTAAGCAAAATTCTACCAGTATTATTGCCAAGAGTATTCATAAAATTTCGAATATTTTACAAATAAAATCACAGTGAAGAAAAGTTGGATAAAATCTAAGACGTCCAATTGCTACTTCAAAACAATATTACTTATTTTCTTCTTCTTCTTCATTAGCCCAATGATTAGTAGCCAGTTGTGCCGTTCCACCTCGCGCCGCTTCGTTAAATTGTAGCAGATGCGCCGCTCTCTTTTTTGGCTGTAAGTAAGCGGTGGCATTTGCACCGGACTTAATGACTTAACTTTTCAATTTAATGAGTTACCATTATACAGGGTGTCCCTGAAATGAAAAAAAAACAGTTGTGTATATACCATTTATTTTTGAAAATTAACAATACCAATTTCTATACAATTAATAGGTACGTACATATAATAATTATGTAACATATTATAATACGTAAACTACCTAATCATTTTACTGAAGTTTTTGTACATAACTCAAAATTTTCAAACAATGTTTGATATTGATTTCGCCTTGACTAAACTTATGTAAAATGCTGTTTGTTCTATTATCCACTTCAATATACGTTATCTTTCGGCGTTTAGTTGCGGCGTTGGTTATTCGATGCCGTTGGCCATAGCAGGTCCATACTCTGCCGAAATGTTTATTATCAAGCCAATTTTCGACAAAATAGTCGTTGAATAACTGTATTTGTGACTCTTCTGGTGACGACTCCATAATCGACAGCCAACCGTCGTCAATGTTTTCTGGTGGTAGACAAGCTAGAGCTGCACAGAGTTTAACATGTTGTCGGACATCCTCGCGATGTTTGTACATATCTACCAGCCCTAACTGTTGCACCCTAGGCCACAAACACTGACCGAAATGAAAATTACAACCGGAAATCGTGGACCCTTTGAATACTTCACGCAGAGCTTGTATAACGGCACTTTCAAAGTCTATTTTAATCAGTTCTGGTGACCAAATATTCACTTTTTCTTTAATAAGCGTAAAAAGTCGCACGTATGTTTCCAGTTTTCTATTCGGCAATGGAGCGTATTGTCATGTTCTTTTAAAAATTTCCGCTTTATATGAATTAATTTCGTTATTTTATTGCCGCTTCGTAGGAATTAAAAACGTTATTTTAATTGCAGTTTTATTTTGGGTTACCGTTTTGCTATGTTGTTGTTTTCAAAGATTGAGCTATGTTGACAGGTCCCTTTCTAAGCTTAAATTGCCGAATATTATTTTTCTCGCGCCTGACCTTAGACGCTTCTGCGAATTCACGTGCCGAATGGTTCTAGAAAATTTCATGATATTTCATAATATGGTGCAATCTTTTGGGGAATGAAGGGTCGCGTTGCGTTTTACAGGCAGTCAGATTTCAATCCTCAATGGCTCCGGGTTTCCGAAAATTCCATCAATCGGGGGGCCTTATTTAAGTTAAGTGCTGCAGGGGCGGCTGTTGGGTTTTTCGAGGGGTGTCCGTTGTGTGCGAGTTTGGTCTCGCTGTTTTTACCATCGACTATTGTCGGATTCAAAGAAAACACAGTGGATTCAATCCCGGTAAAGGCAATTCTTTGTGAATTTTGCCGATCGTTTCGAGCCCAACTCCTGTCTCTCTGCTGTTACCGTCGGTGCGAAGAGCGCATCAAAGTTCCGGGCCCTTGGTGTTGACTCCATTCAACCCAGTCTTCATGGGCATACCGGTGGATTTTTATCATCATCTTGCGAACCAAATTGTGCCTGCCTGTCTTCCTACTTCAGTCTCCGAAAATTCAAGGTAAAAATCTAGCTTTTGTGTTGTGAGGAAAGAACCTTTTTTTTCGCATTAACTTGCAAACTTCAACGCTGTTGAACCATTTTGCTTTCATGTAACTAGAAAAACGACCTTCTGTCACCGTTTGTGGTGTTTGCTGTTAATTGTAAAGCTAACGAAATTATATCCTGTTTCATTCGTGTGAACTTCGGCGTCCCTGGGCACGTAGCTGTATGAAAGAAATAAATTTCGTTGCACCAGCGGCTGCGAGTTTTTTTTTGAACGTTCTAAAAGTAAAGATATGTAATCCATAATATAAATATCATTTTATTGTACTGTCATTTTTAACAGTCTAATTATATGTGTGTTAAAAATTTACTGCCTCTTATTATTGTGTCTTTTGTATTTGTTTGTGTACGAATTTTGCAAGCTTCATATACAGGGTGAGTCGGGAGGAACGGACCAAACTCCAGGAGTGTATTGTACACGTGAAAATAATGTAAAAAAACTCAAAAGTTGTTATTCGATTTTTATTTGTTTTCAACTTATAGTGTAATTAAAAATAAACAAAATTTCATACATTAACGTTTTGGTAATCATAGCGTCCTTATAATAAATGTTCAAAAATACCGCCATTCACCTCCAAACATTTTCTGCTTCGTCTACGAAGGGTGCCTGTTGCTCTCCTGATTGAATCATGTCTTTGTTTAACATCGGCTACAGCATTTCTAATACGTTGAATTAGTGCATCCCGAGTGTCCACTTTTACTTTGTACACTTCATCTTTGAACCAGCCCCATAAACAAGAATCTAGTGCTGATCTTGGAGGCCAACTAATAGGACCACCGCGACCAATCCAACGCCCTGGAAACGTTTCGTCCAAATGTTGCTTGACCTGACGAGCAAAATGCGCAGGATATCCATCGTGCTGGTAGTACATTTGCATTCTGATGTTTAGAGGAGCATTTTGTAACACTTTAATCGTACTAACTCAAAAATGAACGTTAAATCACTGTCACAATACACTGACACATTATCAGAACAATAAAGTTATCAAATGTTTTTGAGCCTCGAACATGGCATACTAGATACACATTTTTAATTACAGGCGCCCTTCATAGACGAAGCAGCAAATGTTTAGACACTGAATGGCGATATTTTTGAACATTTATTATAAGAATGCTATGATTACCAAAAGGTTAATGCATGAAATTTTGTTTATTTTTAATTACGCTCTAACTTGAAAGCAAATAAAAATCGGATAACAACATTAGAATTTTTGACATTATTTTCACGTACACAATACACTCCTGGAATTTGGTCCGTTCTTCCCGACTCACCCTGTATATAGGCGGAGGCACAATAAAGGTTAGTTTCATTCCGGTGAGCTGTTGGCCTCTCGGCCTTCCACGAGGACCTACAATCAGCTGGATTTGGAAGGTGGCGCCCCCTAATTTTGACCTACTATATACACAACCAGGAAGATTTTCTCCCGTAAGCTATTTTTACGAACTCCCCCTACTCATCTGAGCTAAGCTGTAGGCTGTTTTCCACCTATCCGGTTGCGGGTCGACGGAAAAGCCCGTTTGACCCGTAACAGTATACCAAAGAAAAAACACAGGTAGATTCTGCAGTACTACCTAGATCAGCGTGGATCGTATACAGCTGCTGAAATTGTTTTGGGCAGCTCTTGAAGGTTCCGTCCATGAAAATACATTTACTGTGGGCTAGCAGTCCCCTGGCAGTTGAGCTGCCAAATACCAGAATTCGTTCTTTGCCACCATCATCTATCTACAAAATATCGTCTGTAAGATTTTGAGGCAACTCGATGTCTTCTCGGTTTCCTGGTATGAAAGAGACTGCAAGCGCTCTTCGTCTGTGCCGGTATAGTGAGGATGACATTGCAGAAAATTGGTAACAAAATCGTACCCTTTATTCATTAAACCTGTCATTTCTTCTTGGTATATCTTGGTAACAGGCGTTAGCTCTTCCCTGGCTCTCTTATTGCAATTAAAAAGTTTTGTTTCGACTTCGGTCATGGCCACGTCAGGAACACAGGTATGAGGTGATCGTTGGTAAACTTCTTTACTTTCCGATTCTGTAGTCAAAGATCCTTTGTATTGTAAAGTTTTTTCGTTAACACAAGTCCATACCACGGTATTTTTATTTCTTCTTTTAATACGATACTTGTAGCCCTCGTGCAATAATGCAGCTTTGCCTTTAGATGTCTCAATGAACTCCATTATCACAAAATTTGCGAGTTGTAGCGTACATGTGGACAAAAATATAAGACTATTACCATTTTAAAATTATCTTAATTTATATCAAAGTTTAAGGGGCAGTTACTCCTACGCGATTAGCTAAACAAGGGCGTACTTAGGATAAGTTACCTACTTATATTATACTTGATGGTCCAAAAGGTAATGAAATAGGGATAATAGGTATAACGTTAATGAGGAATCTGTGAAAGTAACTTACTTAAGAGCAAGTAGCTTAAAATTGTAAAGCGATGTCATTATAGTCATTATGTTGTATCCGGCGCAAATGACAATATTTACCTACATCAAACAAGAAACCGGCGCATCTGGCAAATTTTAACGACCCGGCGCAAGTGGCACCGGCGCAACTGGCCAGACACCAGCCCAATGCCATCCATTGCTGGACATAGGTCTCCCCTGTTTGTCTATACATGTCTCTGTTCTGTGCTTTCCTAATCCATCCAAATCCGGCCGTTCTCTTTAGATCATCCATCCATCTAGTCTTTCGCCGACCCCTACCTTTTTTGCCCAGCCAAGGTCTCCACTGTTGAATCTTTTTGTTTCATCTTCCGTCTACTTGCCTCATTGTATGGCCGGGCCATCTTCATTTTAGCGAAGCTACATGTTCTTTTATGTCTTTTACTTTTGTTCTCTGACGGATGACCTCGTTTCTTATCCGATACTTTAACTTAACTTCTTCTTCTTAATCTTTCATTTAGACTTTAAGCCTGTTTTTGTTCACACGATTTAAGGGAATTCTTCTGAGGTTTTCCAGTTGTCGCCCCATTTTTTCGGCAGCCTTCCAGGTTGTCTTCTGCCCAGTGGTTTTCGATCCCTTGCTATTTTTATTAAACGAGTATCATTTGTCCTTCCAACGTGCTCGTTCCATCGTTTTCTTCTCTTTTTAATAAACCTTCCTACATCGGTTATCCTACATTCCTCTCTTATTTCTTCATTTCTAACTTTATCTGCTCTTGTTTTTCCTACTATGGATCTCAATACATTCATTTCCGTTGTTCGAAGTAGTTGTTTCGTTTTATTAGTGTCCGCGCGTGTCTTTGGTCCGTAAGTCAGTATAGGTCTCACAATCGTCTTGTACTCTTTGGTCTTGCTTTCGGTAGTCATGTGTTTATTTTTCCAAACTACATCTCTGAAGCTTCCGGCTACTCTAGCTCCTTTCATCGCCTGTTTCTTTACTTCATCGTTTAAGGTTTTATTACTCGAGACTGTTGTTCCATGGTAATTATTGCATTACCTGCTCAATCATATTTCTTTCGATTTCCAGCTTACACCGCAATGGACTTTTGGAGATTGTTAGTGACTTGGTTTTGCTGATAGACACTACCATGTTGTATTTTTTTGCTATGGTGGCGAATGTGTGTAACAGGCGTTGTAGATCATTTTCACTATTGGCTATCAGAACAATGTCGCCAGCATAGCATAAAAATTTACTGTTCTTGTTGCCTAATCGATATCCTGGAAGAGGTCGAACTTTATCGATAATCTTATGCATGATTAGATTGAATAGTATAGGGCTTAGGAAATCCCCCTGTCTTGCTCCCTTGGTGGTTTTTATTTCTGTTGTATATTCGTTTTCTACTCTTACCTTAGTTTTAGTGTCTGTATTAAAATCTTTTATAATGTTAATTATGTTCTGCGGTGTATGCTTTTCTTGTAGAAGTTCTAATATATCTGATAATTGTGCTCGATCGAAAGCTTTTGCCAGGTCTACAAAACACATAAAAGCAGGCCTCGTGAATTCGATCGCTTTTTCAGCTATTTGGCGCACCATGAACTTCGCATCTACCGTTGACCGGTTTCGTCGAAAGCCTTGCTGCTCTTCAGATATGTTAATATAAGGTAGCAGATTTTCTAGTATTACTCTGGTAAAGAGTTTTTATGTCGTACTGAGGAGAGTGATTCCTCGGTAATTATTCGGGGTCTTTCTTTTCGTCTTTTTTAAAGATTGGTACTCTAATGCTGCAATTCGGATGAGATTTTTGCTTTTGTGAGAATAGTGCTGAATAACTGTCTGATCTGTTTTCCTTTTCCACCGTATTTTAGAAATTCATTCAATATATTGTCTATTCCAGCTGCTTTTTTACATTTTAATTGCTTAAGCGAGCTTCTTACGTGTTCGTCTGTTATATGGACAACGTCCCGCTCTTCCTCTAGGTCTTCGATGGATTATATGATTTGTACATTATCCTCCTGTTTATACAGTTCTTGAAAGTACTCTTCTCATTGTTCTTTTCTTATCCGGTTGATCTGTACTGTGTCGCTAATGTCTAATTTTCTGTTCCTCAGCATTTTCCATACACGTTTTTGGGCTCCGTATATGTCTCGTTCCATCTCTTTCGTAAACTTCTCCCAGTAACTTTCTCTTATTTGCCTTATTTTTCTATTTGCCTCATTTCGTTCTTGTGCGTATTTATCCCTATCTTCCTCACTTCTGGTGTGCTTATAAAGTTTATACGCATCGTTCTTCCTTTTGGTGATATCTTTTACTTCGTCATGGAACCATGGAGCTCTATTTCTTCTGTTTGGTGGTATTTTTATTTTTCTCTTCCCTATTGTTTCTTCTGCCGCTTTTAATATGTTTGTTTTTATTTTATTCCAGGTCGTATCAGCATCGTCAATATGTGTTATGGAATTTTCATTTTCAATATTTAATGATTCCACGTTAAATTTTTCGATGTTCATTGTTTTTTGTGTGATTTTGATTTGGAAATTATGTCTTATTTTGCATAACACCATCTTATGGTTACGTCCTATTTCTGGTGTTAAGAGTTCTTACATCCAGAATTTGCGTTGGGGTGAATTGTCTGTTTGTTTTGACTTAATCAATTACTAATCTCCTTCCTTGGATGTTTTCGAAGATATACTTTTGGTGCATTTTATGCTCGAAAAATGTGTTATTGATCCTGAGACCATTCTGGGCGCAAAATCTACCAACAGTTCCCCGTTATCGTTGTAAATTTCTACATTGAATATTTGCTTTACTTGTGGTATGCTATCATTTCTTATGCGAGCGTTTAGATCTCCCATTATAATTATTCGCTGGTTTTGGGAAATTCAACATTTAACATTCAACATTAATCTTTCCATTCCTCTTTGGGTCCTAGCTAGTTTTTCCATCATGTTTTAGTTAATGTCCAAGTTTGTGCAGCATATGATAGCACTGGTAGCACACATTGGTTGTACACTCGTCTTCTTAATTTTAGAGGTATTTTTGATTTCTCAATATTTTGCTTTGTTTTCCGAATGCTGACCACGCTTATCAAATGCCTATTATTACTTGCCCCAAGTAAACATATTCTTGCATATATCCTAGTGTATGATTGTCGATTGTCTGTTTTCATTTTGGTCTGTGAGAATTTTCGTTTTTTGTTTGTTCATTCTTAATCCAATTCGCTCACATTGAATTGTCAATTCTTGTAGCATAGTTTGCAGATCTTCAAAGCTATCTGTTCTTACATTTACGTCGTCGGCATATTTTAAGTAATTGGGCATATTCCCGTTGATGTTTACGCCTTTCTGCTCCCATTCTAGATTTTTAGACGTCTTCTAAAGCTGATATAAATAGTCTAGGGCTCATGCAGTCTCCCTTTCTCGCATCTCGTTTAATTGGGATTGCTTGTGTATTTTCATGTAGTTGTACCACCATTGTCGCTTGTTGATATATTGATGTTATAAGTTGTTTGTATCTATGGTCTACTCTACCGTTTTGCAAGGCTTCTTCAGCTGCCCATATTTCGATGCTATCAGAAGCTTTTTCGAAACCAATAAAAGCTAAATACAGTGGAAGATTGCTATTTTATCTTTCCTATATCCCATACCTGAAGCACTGGTACAGCGTCTATCCCAGATTGGGCGGTAGCCCAGAACCTTGAGCACGGTACGGGAGGCAGTATTCACATGATTAATTCAATGGCTCCTATACAAATAACCTTGCCTTGCTGAAGACATTGAAAAGCATTCGCTAAGGGTTCAGCAAGGTGGTCATCCATATCGACGGGTAGATGACCTAGGAAGCAGCAGCACAGGCACCAATAATAAAGGTCAAGGTGGTGCTCCAAGCTTTAGTTAGATTTGGTTCCTGTCTACGCGCCAACACGTTCGGCAAGCATGGCGTTTTAATGCCAATCCCCTCCCCCCCAAAACTAATTATGGATTACTTATTTTACACGATAGTATTAACGCACAAATGCAGATTGATTGAGTTTTACTAGGACAGTTCTAAAATAGCTGAAGTATTGTTTCAATATTACCAGTTCTGTACATTACTATTCGTCAGAATTGGGCAATACGTCTTTCATATATGTAATAATATTCCCACGGAGAATAATATAAATTAAAAGCTGTTTAGAGTAAAAAAATTCGAATTTCAATAGTTTTTTCCAAAATGATTGAGATTGTTACTAGCAAAAATTTCACATTACTTAAGTTAGAAGGGACAACAACAAATCGAGTTTCGGAATTTTTATTCTTAAAAATAAAAACGCTCTTCTATAGCGGCGTCACCTATATTCCTGAGGCCGCCCTTTCGAGAGGTACACCACCAATAGATGGTTGTAATAATACAATAACATTCTACGTAGACTAAATATAAAAAAATAATGACTCTAATTACTTATAACGACATAAAATTAATAATGAACTTTGCAATATTTTCCAGTTTAAGTTTTTTCTGTAAAAATATGTTTTTTTCTTGAAATACTGGTCTAGACCATAAACAAAAACATTCACACACAACAGGCAAGCCAAGCACGATTTCGCACCAACACGGTAACCCACAGAGTGTGCATAGCACAAACTAGCTTAGCTTTGCCTCACACCGCCTCGACACTGCCCAAGCGGTACAAACGAGGATCAGGATTATGATTACGACGTTGAAATACTGTGACGTACATATTACCAGATGTTACTTGGATATATTTGAAATTGGTAAGTAAAGCTAACACAATTAATGAATATTAAAAATAGTTGTTTAAATATTTATTGGACTTTGGTAGAATCAATGAATTTATTTATACAAATTTGATGCTATTTAATATTCGAAATTCTAAGTATTTCTTTTTTGTAACGCTGTAAGTAAATACTTCGTCATTACAAGATTTTAATTCAAAAGACCCATTTAACAGTTTTGGTTGTAAAACACATGATACATGTAAGGATTATTGAAAGTGTGGTAGGAAAGTTTTACGAGGCATATGGTTTTTTTATGAGGTGCTACATCGCAACTAGCCTAAAAGACTAACCAGCAATTTTTATCTAACTTAAATTAACTAAATAATGGTTACGCTAAGAATTCACCCACTGGTGTTCCTTCAGTTCTATTTTGCAACACTTTCTTCGGGTGTTAACACGTCACTTTTGCTCGGCTCACTTCACTGACACTTGCAGGTCTCTTACACTAGCTCAAATGGTTTGGTCCTCTTGAGCCTTCTCACTAGCTCTGTGTTGTCGAGCACTTGGATTACTTCGACGTTTACGTGGTGATAGAGCCTCCTGCTGTCATGCTTTTAGGCAACGTTTTTCTGTGGATATTTCTGTTTCTAGCATACCAAGGACCATCTATGATATTCCTTAGCACTTTGGTCTGGAAATTTTTAATTTTTTGGAGTTGGTTTTGTTGGCGCAGCCCCAAAATTGATAACTGTATTTCCATACTGTTTTTAAAACTTGACTGTATAATTCATATGCATTGAAAATTGTGAAGTTTTTCCCAGCAGTCAATACATTTTCTTATATTTTACATTCTTCTTTTTTCTTCTTTAGATGCTCTACCAATGTAATTTCATATAAGTCGGCGTATTCCTCTTCCTGCTTGATCCTGAATAGTTTGATCGGAATGTAAGATTTTAGAAGTGCGGCAATTTGTTTAGGATGATTTTTTTTATTTTACAATTCAGTCCTTGATTGCATACTCTATAAAAAGCCGCGGCAACATCTAAAAAGAGTGCTGAGCAGACTTTTCGATTTTAAATAATTTTCTATGTGGTATTTATTACCCTGTGAACCTGCTCTGCAGTTGAATGTTGGTTTCGGAATTCAACCTAGTGTGTTCGTATCAGTTGTTTTATTTCAAATATTAGTTTGAGCTTTTCGCGTAATAGTTTTTCAAATACACTAGAACCTTCTCAAATAGCAATGAAGTTTACGCCAATATTGCAGTTGACTTAATATTTGCTTGACACGCTTACTTTATTTGATAAGGGGAATTCAAGCTTGAAGTAAGCTTATTCCTACAAGCCAGTGCAAGCGGACAAAAACGTCTAACAAAATCTGCCGATACACTGCAAGCGCGCGCATGTTTGATTTAAATCAGTATTTAGTTTTATTAATACTAATAACCACTTGTAGAAGGTAAGTTGCTTTGGGTTTAATTTTCTTTTTCGCGATTTTTAATGCTTTCAAAAATATATGTAAATATATAATATTGAAATCCTCTATCAGTGAGTACAAATCGCGATGTTTAAAATTTAAATTTGAAGTAATTAATTGGCCTTTTAAGTTTTATTAGGTGTGAGTAAGCTAAATACAATACTTTTAAATACCATATGTACAAAAAAATTTTAGATAAAGGGTGGCTTTGTACTTCAATACGTCGGTCTTTGATGATTTTATGACAATTAAATGTCAGTTTTAATCACATTTAATTTAATAATGGTGTTTACAGAAATACATAAGCGATTCATCGTTGAATCTTATTTTCGCAATGGAAATCTTGAAAATTGGGAATGGATTTACAGTACCCGCCCTTGTATGGTTGAATTTCGACAACAGTTTCCTGATTTTGTGTTTCTGGAGGCCGACTTTTTTAATGTGGTACGAAATTGTGTGCGGTTATTTAGAGAAACAGGAAGCGTAACACGGAAGAGCGAAAGTGGAAGGCCAACAGTCCGTACAGAGGAGACCATTCAAAATGTTCAAGAGATTATGAATGAAGCACCTACAACATCATTGCGCCGACTCGTATAACAAGTTCCTGTATCTGTAGGTACCTGTAGAACAATTTTGAGAAGAGACATTGGTCTATTTCCTTACAAGATGCAGACAACTCATGAATTGTTACCGGGTGATAATAACAGGCGCGTGTTGTATTGCCAATGGTTCACTCAACATTTATTGAATAACAATGA
>JABXWE010020856.1:0-14471 GCA_014611495.1 Limonius californicus | reverse complement strand
TATATATATATATATATCAATGCTTAAAGAACACACCGGTAGTTAGTTTGTTAAATTCTCAACCTGCAAAAACACTAAATAATAACAAATATTAGCAGATTTAGAAACCACTAAAATTAATACATACATTGTGTAACTTGTAATAACAAGAGAATTATAAAAATTTTTCTATTCACGGACTATTTAGAGAAATCGTTGATATTGAAGTTAATTTTCGTATTAGATTAAGAAAATTCTAATAAAGCCACTCTTACTTTCCACCACACAAGATGCCAATAAGAAATGGAAAGATTAAGCAGAGGAATTCACAAGTATAGTAAAAGATACATGAGAACAATGAAGCAATATAACAATTTACTTTTACAACGAAAAAGACGGTCGGCGAAATACCAATACATATTAAAAAAAATTATACAGGGTGAACCAATGACAACGAGACAACACGATTTTTCATATTCATCGTCATTGTTTTTTAAATCTCTCGGACCCCTCAACTTTTGTTTTGAGGAGGCAACTTGTTGCGTTTATTTTTAACCTTGTCATTTCAACCTCCTAGGGGTGGTGAGCTTCACCCCTAAAATTTTAAATGGGAAAGTGGATCATTTTAAAGGGCATTAAATTCTCGTTTTAACGATTCCTAGTTTTTCAAATTCGGATTAGCAGTTACCGAGAAAATGCATCTTAAAGATAGTAACCCGCCAAAAACCAATAATTATGATTTTTCACTTTTACCATAACTTGCACCAGTAATATTCTATCGCTTAAGAAATTTACCTTAATTTTTACCTCACCAAAGCGAATCGTAGAAGCTGAAAATCGCATAATGGGAAATTAAGCTATGGAAGTTGCACTTTTGGGTCACGTCCATCTCGATCCTACTTTACGTATCCGTAAGTTGACAAAAATTGCTGGCATATCCCGTGCTAGCATTCGAAGAATTTTAGAAACCCATAAATTCCATCCGTATAAAATTTACCTTGTCCAAGAATTAAACGAAGATGACTTTGACAGACGTTTGGATTTTAGCGAGGGTATGGTGAACGGAAAATTAATAACCTAAATTTGTTTTTTATTTCGGATGAGTGTTCTGTGTTTGTGAACGGGATTTTTAATCGCCAAAATTGTCGCTATTAGGCCTATGAAAACCCATATATATTACATGAAGTTCACACTCAAAATGCTCAAAAATTAAACGTGTGGGTTGGAATTTAAGGCGATCGCGTTGTTTTTCCACCAGGAAATCTAACAGGAGAAATGTATTTAGATTTAATTAATACGAGATCATGTTGATCCAACAATAACTGAAATTATGGAATAGATTGACCATGTGAATGAGTTGATGTTTCAACAAGACAGAACACCTCCACACTCTGCCCTTGCTGTTCGTCAGTATCTGGACGAAACATTTCCTGGTAGATGGATTGGCCGAAGAGGAGCAGTGGAGTGGCCTGAGAGGTCACCAGATTTAAGTCCTTTAGACTTCTTTCTGTGGGGTCACATAAAAAGTAAAATTTGTAGTACTTTGCCAGAATCCCTAAATAATTTGCGGCAACGATTCAACAACGAATGAAGGCAAATTACCCCAGAAATACTTCAGAACGTCCGAAACCGTTTCCATCAAAACCTGGTACTACTGTATATATGCTGGAGGTCAATATTTCGAACATTTAATAAAATGAAAGTTAAGGTAAATTTCTTAATCAATAAAACATTACTAGTGTAAATTATGCTAATAGTGAAAAATCATGAATTATTGGTTTTTGTCGGGTTACTATCTTTAAAAGACATTTTCTCGAAAACTACTGATCCGAATGTGAAAAACTAGGAAGCGTTGAAACAAAAATTTAATGCCCTTTAACTGATGTATCACTTGACCCCCTTTCCCGTTTAAGATTTTAGGGGTGAAACTCACCACCTTTAGGAGGTTGAAGTCACAATGTTGAAAATAAACGTAAGAAGTGCCCCCCTCAAACCAAAAATTAACTGGTCTGAGCGATTTTTTAGAAAATGACGATAGATATGAAAAATCGTGTCTGTTTCTTTTCATTGACACACCCTGTATCTCATGTACGAAACACTATATTTGAACAACTTGTATTCCCATCAAGATAATTTATAACGATTTTATAGAAACTATTGAATCAGATGTTGAGAACTATTACGATTAGAAGTTGTGTTTCCATTCGCGAAATTCAAGTAAATAAATATCTAGCAAATGTTATCAGAAAAAAACGTCGGTGTGGAACTAAGTAGACCTCAAAATCAAATATAAATTAACTTAATAACGTAAATAGGTTCAAAAGGTTGTTTCGCAAGATTGAAACCTTTCACTACTAATTTTCAGTCTAGGAATTTTCATTAGTTCGCTTTGAAGTCGTCTAACGCAAAATTGAATGAAAGCCTTCAAAGCAACTTACAAGTTCATTTCGTTAACTTGTTTAGCGATATTATTAATCGCTACAAGTTTACACAAAGTGCTTTACATTTAACATAATTGGAAAACGACTTTTACAAATACCTTAATCCAAGAATTGAATTTCCATCCTTTTTGTTTTGGTTCAGAGATACAATTAAAGTTCTGCTGTCCAACCACTATCTAAACCCGTTTCTGTGACCTTCAATCCCTAGGTTAACCGTATTGCGTTTCTATGCTTTCGTGGAAGGACGTTTGTCCACGATCTAACCAGCTAAGAAGAAATAGGCAATAAGGAAAGCGTGATATAAATTTGCGTAGGATGCTGGGGTTATTTGCTTAAACACAATATTAAATTTTTTTGAAAATGCGTAGTTGGCAGCCAACGCTTTGTTGTAGTAGGTATTTAATTATAGCCCCCAGGCTTAACCCTTCGATGGTCTTTGGAATGATGAGAAATTCGAAGAGATGTTTACTGAAAATGTATATTTATTATAATTCCAATAACAATATTTGTTTGGTTTCGCTTCAGTGTTTATTATCTTTCAATGTTTTCGTGCCAATACTCCATCCTGAAGTTTGAGAACTGATCCGTGTTTATTAAAGCTCTTTTATTAAAAACCGTATTTCATTTAGTTTTTACTTTGTGTAATTAAAAGTAATCTACGTAAATGGTTTTAAAGCAGTAAGGATAGATTTGGTTGGTACTTATAAACGCTTACGTTTAAATATTTAAATTTAAATTGCCACTTCTGTAATCAATTCTAACAACTAATTGATGAGAAATTAGCAATATGTATTTCAAATGCTAATGATCTTTGTAGAAGATAAATCGGAATGATTTCTGGAACACGTCGCAACCCTCATTTACTAGGAAATGATAGAAATTGTAGCTCTTTACCTGTCTAACTCCAAATATAGGCTTTTTAGTAATGCTGTATTATGCTTGTCCATAGTGAAAGTTCGTAATGCATAATAAATTTTAATTAGAAAAAAATAAACTAAAAACACCACAAGAGCATGTAAGTATGTCATTACATGCTCCTGACCTAATCCCTCAGAGTTTTAAATATACTACCCCAATGAAATTGCACTCCCAGTATAACCGGAAGTGAAAACAACGTTGTTATTTTAAATAGTTTTCCACAACAGGCTTCAACTACTGTTAGCGAAATATTTAAATCGTATTTAAAAGGGAACTTGAAGGTAACTCTCCGCAATACCCAGCTTTCACAGTTGAATCGATGATTTCCTAAAACATCTAGGTAAATCAAACATGTGAGTTTTTAGGAGACAAAAAATAACTGGCTTAGTGGCTTTTTTAAATCAATTCTATAAAATCTCAAAGTCTATCTCTTTTGAAGCATATTATAGTAACATATAATTTATCTGCGTGAAACAGCTGCTCCGCTAGCCACTGCGGCCGACATTACTGTCTACTATGTTGTCAAAAGGAACTAAGTGATTGACTTAGTTCCTTTTTCCAGTTAGTTCGTATTAGGGTCAGTGTGTTTTTATATGAAGGGGTATGCTGACTTAGTTCACTAAAAATTGACTTAGTTCGTTTGGAAAATCATGGATTCAATCACAAGATAGATAGCGTTTGTTCTGATTAGACTGTCTGGCTTATTGCTCAATTAATAATCATTATCATCA
The DNA here is from genome assembly GCA_014611495.1 of Limonius californicus. Taxonomy (NCBI): domain Eukaryota; kingdom Metazoa; phylum Arthropoda; class Insecta; order Coleoptera; family Elateridae; genus Limonius; species Limonius californicus. The sequence goes on along the minus strand of JABXWE010020856.1, from coordinate 10,402 downwards.
TTGACAGCCTTTCTGTCCCATTCATTGTCCCATTGGGCAGCGGCCTCTTCTCTGCCACGTGTTTCGCCTCAGCGCTAAAATGGAAACACGGGGGACTTACAGTTTAACGTCGAATCCGAACAACAGAAATTCCAGAGAATGTTTTAGCATTGAGATCCCACGGTTGCAAACCGTATTGGAAAATTGTGTATGGTGGGTTGCAGACAAGATTTTTATAAATCTGCATAGTAATTACTGCTTCGGTTTCGAACCCAAGCCAGAATCGACGTTTTACTCAGAAAGCGAGTGCTCTACCAACCACACTCAATTAATAATAATTACATCAAATACAAGTATTAATTCGAATTTCCTCCTTCTGTAATATTGTGAGATTATATGTGCGGTTTGACGACTAAGCTTCTAATGTGCTTACATATTTTGATCCTGGGAAATTTGCGGTATTCTCCAGAAGTGCTCTAGTTCAGTAATTTAAAAAATATCTTAACTTTCTGAATTTGTTTCGAGAAGAAGGTAATATTTGGGAAAAAGGAAACCTACGGATCGTTACACTTTTATTGTAAAATTAGTACAATATTAAGAAACGAACGATCCCAATTAATTTATAAATTATGGAGCGGCACTGTATTGTAATATTCAATTCTCACATTGATGGATAGTTCTATCTTTCAAACTCTAGAATTTTCTACATGATAACAATGACGATAGTTAAATATGTGACAAAACTATATTCTATTTCTGAATTTATTTGGACGTAATTTTGACTAAATTACTTTTATAAGGACATTTATATACTGTGTAAAAAGTTGGAATATATTTGAATTCTAATTCCATATCTAATGGTAAACACTTCCCATACAAATATATATTGTTGCGTCCGTGACTTTTAGAAGTTCATAATTTATAAACCGACGGTGTTTCTATATCTTTGAAATAGCCAAATTATCTAAGTTGCAAGGATGACTGGGTTAACACCTTCTTTGTACATATCGTATATTTATCGAACATTACTAGCAAATATTGCATGCATGATTTGTGTTATTAAGAAACGTTATTGATTACCAAAAAGATCTTATAGGATTTTACAATTAAACCGGCCTCTTCTTCGCCACTTGTTTCTCCCCAGCGCTAAGGTAGAAACGTGGGGACCTACAGTTTATCGTCAAATCAGAAGGACAAAAACCTCAATTCATCGTTGTATAATGGTTCAATGAATGGTGTAGTAATTTGCAGGCACATTTCGATCAAATAATATAGGTATAATCTTCTTTCTAGAAAGTTACCCATAAACCAACAATTAATAGATGAAGTGCTTCAAAAGTAATATGTTGTGTTTCAAACTCTCACATTTTGGGAATTTACATAAGGTAACCTCAAGCATCGTCGACAGAAAATGTTAAATCTAATACCTAGTCGTCGTTTATATTGTTCAACAAGCAGTAACAACAATTTAACCTTACTCCAAAATCACTGTAGAAGTCTATAGTCTATCTGAGTGATATATGGAAACATTTTCAAATTTTTTTCCAATATGAGCTGGGCACTTCCATAAGGTAATTTAATTTCTTGGTTTAATCGTCATATTGATGTTGAAAGATTTGCATCCATATTTTCTCTAAAATTATCTCGATAACTTTACCTTTCCTTTTCTGAGGTCACGCAGCACCAGATTTTCTGTCGATGCTTCTAGTTTCTTTAAGAAGGCCTACCATACGTTTTACAGCAGCTTGAATGTCGCCGTAGGAAAAGTTAACATCATCACCAGGTATTTTCAATGTACATTTCCGTAGAATATTCTCATTTTCCGTTTTCAAATTTAACACCATCGTGTAAATGTAATTATGAAAAAAACGTTAGGTGCTCCATTGCTATCAAAGTATAGAACAGAACTAAACAGTTGTCTAATTTTACCTAATGCAGAAAAAGTAATAGCCCTACTGACCATTAATGGGTTGCCATCAGTCCAGATAAACAATTATTAGATCAAGACCAGATAATTGGGTAATTGCATTTAGTAATGTGTACCTTAACCTTTGGAAGAATTTCGTCCGCAGTTCAGTACATAGATTAAAGATCCCCTAAGTTATTTAACAACCTCATTAAATTTCGTCCCAATTCGAGTGCATCTATACCAATAGATTCGAACAAAACATTTCTTTCGTTGGATATTTTATTAAAGACTTGGAAAAATAATAGTTCTGCAACATCAATGTAACGCATGCGGAAGATGAGACAAGTTTTATTGTTTTCAGCGGTTCTCGAGTTCAAGTTTATTTTCAATTTCATTGTATTAATCGAACCCTTGCCTTATATAATATAAAAATGTTCTTGTTTAAACATTAAATATTAATTTATTCTTGTCATAAACATTTATACATGTTCTGAATCAGCAGTTACTATGAGGACATCAAATGCGTTGGTTATTGACTTCCCTCCTTCACACTTTTAAAATGATATTTGTCATATCCGCAAGAAAAAAAAGTGTGTGTAATATCCCACGCATCTGCCTCATTCAGCATATACTTTCGCCTGCAAATTACAATAAAGGGAAAATGGAAAAGATTGTCCTTGAAACCGAGCGTATTGATATTTCTGGTGGTATAAAACCCTACCACAGTTGCTAGGTATGTCCAACACTGATATGCCGTCGCTCATTTTTTATCACTTCGCCAATCTCATCGATTTTTGATAGCAATCTTAATAGCGACGACAGAGCAAGACGCGTTCAAGTGCTTCACGTTATTTAGAAAATACTAAATTCAAGTATTCTATTCATTCAGAATAGACTTTTCTTTATTAAAAGGTGCTTCTTACAATCTGTTAACATAAAAATTACTAACTGCGGACAATAGAAATTAATATTCTACTGTATCAATATTAAAATAATTTTATAAAAAATATATTTAAGTCAGTTATTGTTGAATAAATTTAAACAGAAGTTTAACAGTAGATGCTGCTAATAGCATGAAAATTACTTTTTGAGAAAAGTTTGCACAATATAATTAATCAGTTAATTTGTTACAAATATCCAACTCCACTTCTTCAGATCTATGTAAAGTAATTATTAGAAAAATATAGAAATATTCAGTACAGTTATTGATTGACCTCGTCTATTTGTTTAACAGGTAATGTTAAAATTTACGACATTTTAAAGCTATCCTGATACATTTTTTTAACTAGAACACATACACGAAAACAAAACAAGAAGGCCGACTTAAGCTGAATTAAATTTTAATATCCGTTACCGTTTACAATCTAACATTTCAGTATTTTCGCCTTCTAAATATTCCCCTATCTATATAAAGCAGGACCAAACTCTTAGTAGCGAATGTTTAAATCCCAATCAAATGCGATTACCAATCAGCAGGTAGCATGTAATCTCTGAACAATAGCGCTGGTGATTGTTGGTCTGTGGTCAGAACCGCATTTGACTTTCTTGTCAATGGCAGTAAAATCCGACGATTCAAATGTCTATTGAAACTAGGTATAATTATAATATGTATCGTAAAATGTTATAATAAAAGTATCTAGGTAAGATTAAATGAAAATTACCGGATGACCGACCATTTATTTCCTAAATATTGTTAAATATTTTAACGTTATAATAAGTGCTGCTATCCACTAACGATGTAGGTAATCATGTTAAATTTGTTTTGCAATAAGAATCATTTGTTTTCGAAAGTATGCTATGTAGTCGCAGTTAAATTATGGCTTTCTGCAAACCTTTCGAAAGCGACGATAATAATCAAATTATGAACATTGCAAGCAGTGATACCCACGAAGACATAGATGCAAGCCAGCATCTTCCCGTTGAAGCGCAGCGAATAATTTAAACATTTATAAAAACTTAAATCCGAACTCGGGCAGCCAGTACGGCATTATGAAATGTGTTGCAGAATTGACATAAGCCCCCTACAGTACAGTGAGAAAAATTATAAACAAAGGGCGTGTTACACACCGCAAGAAAAGGACTACTCGGAAATTTTCTAGGAATCAGGGAAACCGTAAGAGATACTATCTATAATTGTTATAAAAAGAAATACCCAACCAAAGCACAAAAAAGAACACATTATTCAATTTTTAAATGAAAATAATATTTCTATTCCTGACAATCTAAAAACTAGCCAGCTTTCTCAAAACTAATAGAACAGAAATTTAAAAATAGTATTTTATTTATGAAACTGTCCTTGCAAACGGCCGTAATGTTTTGAGATTACACCCTACTTTTGCGAATTTAATCCGATCGAAATGATGTGGACCAGTTTGAAAACAAACGTCAGAAAAAGAAATACTTCTCGTAGGTTAAGCGACAATGTTCTGGGTCTTATCAGAGATGTTGCTTGTGAAATTGATAATCATTGGAAAGATTGCGTGGAACACATCGTTAAGGTTGAACAGAAGTATGCTCCAAAAAAAAGATATCGATAATTAGTTTAGGAGCTGATTCATCTTCTGATACCTCAAAATTTAGAGACATCGAGTCTGAGTAAATTAAACGAATAAACTAAAATGTAGTTTTGCATTTAATAATATTAAAAAAGCCTGTGAAATGTGTATGTTATGTAATTTAAAAATAATTTATTGGTTTAAGCATTTCTGGTTGTATAACATATTTATTTATCCATTCACAAATTGTCCTGAATATGTTCTTGATCGCCTACCTGCAACGACCCTAACATTTGCAGCTTATCTGTAAGTAAACAGCTTAACATTCGCTATTAAAAGTTTGGCCCAACTTTACTTATCTTTGGAACCCTTACATCAGTTTTACCTAACTCGTTGGTCCAAATATCATGCCTATAAGGGCAGTACGTTTGCGCGTCCATTGTACAAGGCTCATATTTATCGATATAGATGGAACCAACAGATTTTTCAACTCAAATAGGATAATTCGCAAGTGTCACGTACGGTAGTGTATGAAATTGTCAGAAACTGGCTGCAGTACCATAAACTTTGTACGACAAACGGAGTTAATGAATGTTTACAAAAACCAGCGAATGGCCTCTAGCGATTAATACCTGAATCACATTGTGGCTGACGACGTAAGTTATATTTCGTACACAAATGTTTAAACCAAACAACAATCAATGGAGTGAAAGCATGCGAATTCCCTAAAGCTAAAAGGTTTAGGCAAACGTTTGAAAACCGAAAACTTGTAGCTACTGTTTTTTAGGACCGAAAAGCATATTTATTATCTGGGATGTGGTATGATAATTAATGTAGACGTGTCGTGAAGAAACTTAAGAAATTTGAGAAAGGCGATTCGGAACAAAAGGCGAAGATTACTGGAGTCGTGCTTTTGCACGACAACGCCCGACCGCGTGGATGTACAACTCATTGAGCAATTCAATTGGGAAATTTTAACCATCTGTCACATAGTTCCGACTTTGGGCCGAGCGAGAAAAATTCTTTAAGAACCCAGGATTGTTTTCTCCACGACCTCAAAACGACGATACGAAATTAGTTTCGTCACAGGTGGCAACCTTCTGTGACGAAGGCGTACAAAAACTTGTACAACGATACGGTAAGTGTTTGAATTCGAATGGTGACTATGCAGAGAAATAGTTTAGAAGTGTATCTAAAATACAAACATATTACTTTTTTTAGAGGCGATGGGATCTTAATTTTCAAATAAGCCTCCATCATTTTCTTATTATTATTTAAAGCTTCAAATGCATCGTAGCACAGTGTAGAAAATGCGAAACGAAAAATGGAGAGAGCAGCAAGGGGCATAGTCAAATATAAACAATTCAGACAATTTCATTAAAAGGGGGTAAAACGTTAGCAGTAAGAAACAATATAATAATGTTCTTCAATAATCGTAATTTTTTTAAATACTTGTTTCGTATTTCTGCACTCTCTATTAACTTTCGTTTGAAAACGTGCGGCGTACTCCACGAGTTGACAGGTTAAAACAGATCTGTATACTTTTACTATTCTATGTATAAACTAAATATTTCAAATTATTAAATCAGGCAGTAAAGGTAGCCAGTTAATATAGCACTTTTGGTTGTTAGTGAACAAATGCTTACGCAGTGAAACAATTTTTCTCTTCATGTTTGGCTGTTGAGCACAGTAAATGTTGGTACAGTGAAGGTATTGTTTGCGAATATCCTACATGTTTCATTATAGAGAAATACATGACGATATAGCCATAATTCATATTTATCTTCGTAACTAGAATCCAGCTGTACCCATTGAGCACCGTACGTGAAACTAATGTAAAATACAAAATACTGATACATGTTTGCATATTAACAAACCTTATAAATTATCTGCCCGCTACTATACCTCCACTAAGTTTATCTTTCAGGCCCCTAATAAAGTGTTTAATGAGATCTTGCAAATATTGAATACAGAGTTTCAAAGCTCATTGGAAATTTTCTAGGATTATAAAGAAATAAAAGTATACTTCGTATTATTAAATATATTTGGATTTATATTCAAGTAGTGTGGCAACAGTGAGTTAAATTTCACTCACTAGCAAATTATCTACTCTATTAAGCTACATACCAGCCTATGTATATAGTAAAAAGCGAATAATGAAGAAGCTAAACAGCTGTACTCAACATCATTATTGTTTACAAGTTGCACTATAAGGACGATTATTAGAACCATTGTCTATAGAATTAAGTTAAGATTACGCTATGAAAGCAGCACCGGGTAGAAGCTGTGGAAATAACAACATGACACAAAGGCAAAGCTACCTACTTCAAGGAGATTTTCAGAAGATACGTACAGTGCAAAGGGGGGCTTCGAGAGCTACTTAGATAATATTATTGTTATTATGTGTATTTTTAAATATTACTGTTCGTTAATTATCTGCCTAATGTGGTCGTTTTGGTTTTGCTTAACTAGAATTTGACATTATTATGGAAATGGTCCTGTTTCATATGTAGTGAATAATTATAATAACATCCGCAAATGCATACTTTACCAAATATACTATAACGCGTGGGTGTATTGAGCCATAAATTTTGTCTTTCACTATCCATTAAAACTAATTCCCTTTTTGGCTGGCCACTTCGATATAAGCTGTTAAATTAGATAGTTGTAGATACAGAAAATATATGAGACGCTTTGCAGAATTTATTCTAAAACAACACTTAAACCAGAAAGACAAAAAATCTGGAATAAAATGGCAACGTTTATTGGCAATAAATCATTCCAATATGTGTTTGTTACATTTTATGAATGTATGCAGGGCCGGGTTTAGGGGGGGTCGGGTAATGTGGTTAACTGCTGCCGGTGCCTAAAGACAATCGGCGCCGTCGCACCCGTTTTCATTTTAAGATATGCTATTACTATTGACAGCCGCCTTAAAATAATTATTACAATAAATTGAATATAACTGAATCGCCCTAAAAGTTTCCAAACTATTTATTTTTATTTCGTAGAATAAATAAACCAATTAGATATTTTTGCGATGCTCTAAAACTAGTGTATTTCAAGCTGCTAGTCTACACACGTTCCTAGAAACCTTTGCTCTTTTATTTAAGGATATTTACGGATCTTTGGCACCTGCTATTGAATTATTTGCTTTGACTGTTTATTTTTCATATTTTGTTTTTCTGATGGATTATATAATCCAAACAAAATTCTTATTTCATTGTCATAGGGCTAAGAACTTAATTTTTCTCGGAAACTGCAACTTATTGTATTTTTATCACTACTCCCCAGATGTTTAAGTGGTATTTATTCCCAGCTGCAATGACACCCCTAAGTACAAGCACAAAAAGGCATAAGTAATCTCTAAAGCGGTTAGGCATTCTAAAACCTACTTCACTGACTTCTACATCGTGTCTGAATAAATTATGTAACTGCTTTGTTATTTTAATAAAATATTTAATATGAAGCACCTACTTTGTGTTCTTGTGAGTGTTTTGATATGATATATGAATACCTAAACAAAACTGCGACTTAAAAAATGAAATTGATTTGTTCATTATTTATTTTTATAAATGGTACCAGAGTAAACTACTATTAACTGTAAATATAGATTGGTAGGCGCATATTAGAAAAAGTTACCCCCGTTGTCAAATGCTCTAGCGCCAGCCCTGCATTCCGCACCTACTCCTTGCATTGCTTAGAAATTCCATTGGTGTAATTATAAGGATGCTGTTTAGCTCATATAAGTATCTGTCAAGAAATTCTTATAGCTTGTTATTCAGAATAATTCCATGGAAAATGACAACAATACCATACAGCAGTTTCGATTAAGGGCCACAGCTGCTTTGCAAATATTCTACAATGTATTACGTATTCTGTTTACCAATCAAATTTATTGGAATATTATTGAGAATTCAAAGGTTGGTCACTATCGAACAGAATGAAAACGAAGCCCGGGGCACATTCAGTATATGTAGGATTATTGAAAGGAAAAACAAAAGAGTAGGTGTGGGAAACTGTAAATAATGTATTATATAAATAATATTTACGTGCACATATACGAGAACACCATAATCTAAGTTTTCAAAACTCTGGTGCGTTTTATTAACGTATTTAGATTTTCAGGGTACGATAACTTCTCAAACTATTTTACTACGTAGTAAATACTATTTATTGTAAACGATAAAATTTAGTGCAAGTACAACATATACAAATAATTATTACGTTCCTTGACATTTGTTTCAAAAAATTGATGCTACTTAATTTACAATTCATACTCTTCACATTATGATGATATTTTTTAATCGTGTAATAGAAGTGATAATTAATATTCAATACTGTACACAAATATATATTGTTATGATAAATATATGAGCAGGCCATGGAGGTACCATCGCTGCACAGCATGCAAGTATAAGAGCATACTTTATTTATGCATCTCTTTACTAGGTATTTATGTATTTATAAATTTGTAAAATGTTTGTCTTATTGGAGGTGGCATTGGAATCATTAGATTTGCAGTAACAACGTGAACGCATAACACGTGATAAGAGAGTGAACTCCAATAGGATAAATATCATAAATGAGAGGGTTGTTAGGGTAATATATAAACAAGGGTTAAAAAAATAATTATTCAAGTTCTAATATTTGAATCAGGCGGAGGTGTGATCGGGCTTCACCCAGAAAATCACACCCGAGCAAGCAAATTATATTAAATCTACATACAACTATTTATATTTGGCAATTAACGTTTTGGTCGATGTAATATTTGTTCAATTAAATGAAGTTATGGAATTGGCTGTTTTATTGAAGTGTATGAGTATATTCTGAAGTATAGAAACATAAAGGAAGCCACGAAACCCTGAGATAAGAAGTTAAAGCCGAGGTATTACTGCAAGGTGAGAGAACATTGATTTATGAGTTGAAAATCACAAGTGCAATTACCGAAGGAGCTGTACATAACAATATATATGGGGCTATTTGATAGTATTAAATTGTTATGCTTCCGAAAATTTCTCGAAATTTTGAAAATTAGAGTATTGTGAGTTCACAGAGGAAATGGAAATTTTTATTTAATTAGTTTTAAACCTATAGAATTGCTTGTACATCATTGCTTCCAAACACTTTTAGATATGTTTGAACATTTAAATTTTATATTGGTTTATTCAAAACTAGATTAATAGTTCAGCCTAAACTTTAAACGATTTAATGTTAGTTAGCGGTAAAATAATTAACAGATATGGAACTTCGAACTATTATCCTGTTCATAAATATTGCACGATTGTATGTTTGAAAGCATAAGTTAGCTCATCTTGCTCCAGGTAAGAGACTTATTTAATTTGCTTACACAGTAATACAAATAGATACTATCACAGTGGCAGCTATAGAAAATAGAAAGTATATATACCATGCTTAAGAATAACGTACAACCAAAACCCAGTATTTTAGAAAAGATTGTACTGCTATCAAATTTATTTTAATATTTGCTGTATTTAAACATTCACACAGAACACGCACACCCGCGTTTTTAATGTTGTGCTATTTCCAAAATATAGTTTTAGAAGATAAATTACTATTTACGAAGGCAATATTTCTCAATTTTTGAGTTGCAGCAATTCGTAGATGACTGTTCATAGATGATAAGAGTATATAAAATATGTAGTAGATATTAACATTTTCACTTACACTGGTTTAAAAAACATGTCTAAGCCTAATGTGTCCCTGATAATTTACATAAAGTTGAAGTTGCATTTTTATCCAAAATGGAAGCTGCTTATATTTCTTTAAAATTCATGTAGTAGGATTTTCAAAACAGTAAGTAAATATATAGTAGTTTATGAGACATTCGCAAGATAATATTGTTTTTTATAAAGATTTATCTCAAGTATAGATAAGTTTAGGTAAATCGTTTTGTTCACTTTTTGTCCATTTTACGTCACTGTATACTGTATTATAATTTATGAATTTTATAAGAAAACCAGAGGGAAGCAAGTAAGTTAACTGCACTAGGGAGAAG
>JABXWE010020854.1:0-21451 GCA_014611495.1 Limonius californicus | reverse complement strand
CTTTTTCGAGACTTTATTTTGCCTAACTATCCTAGCTCTAATAATAAATGTATGGTCAAAAGTGTTTCCTTTCAGGGATAGATCTTCTCAAAGATTCTTTAAGAAGCGTCTAAATGTAGGCAACTCAATTTACTACCTACTATTTGTTTCCGTAACGACGGAAATTAATATAGGATAAATAAAACCCTCTTTCCCACTTTTCAGAAAGAGGGCTTTATTTATCCTGTATTAATTTCCGACGTTATGGAAACAAATATTATTATTATTATTATTATTATCAAATTCCCTTCTACCTATTCGGTGTCGGGATGGAAACAAATAGTAGGTAGTAAATTGAGTTGCCTACATTTATGCGTGTCTTAAAGAATCTTGTGGGTACACTGCTATAATCCTGAAAGAAAGCATCAGTCGGCAGTTTGGGTCTTTGAGAACGAATCGGCTCCAACAAAAGTTGTTCGTAAAAAAAGCTGAAACAAGAATATGGTCGTCACACTTTTCCGAATTACTGAACATGTTTCCACTGTAGCCGTGGAGGATCGTCGTACTGTTAATACTGAATGGTACACTACCGTTTGTTTGTCTCAAGTTCTCCAAAATTGTCGCGAAAAACGTCCAAGAGGAAGGATCATCTTGCATCAAGATAACGATCGGGCGCACACTGCTGCTCGAACGACTGAGTATCTGAATGCCCAAAACATTGAAATAATGAGTCATCCGCCACATAGTCCAGACCTAGCACATAATGTTTTCTTTTTATTTCCACGTGTAAAGAATAAGTTACGGGGTTTACGTTGCACATCGACCGAAGAAGCGGTTGAAGCATTTAAACATGAAATAAATAACCTAACGCGGAAAGATTGGAGAAAATGTTTTTAAGATTGGTTTTTACGGATTCAAAAATGTATTAACTCTAGAGGGGAATACTTTGAAAAATTACTAATAAATATGTTTTTTCAATAAATTGTGTATTACTTTACTAGGCTCAGCAGAAAGACAACAGTCCTCGTATAATAGAAATTAACCTTTTTATTTTACTGAAGATGTAACAACCGATATTTGTGGACGCTGCATAGCTAAATTACTTATTGGGGTTTTAAATTGTGATCATCCTTGTGAAGCTTATTTTATTATATCTAAGGGAACGTGATAAAACCAGTAAGGTAACCTAGATTTGTAAATGAAAACCTAACATAGTTCTTTTTGTCAGAAGCTGTTCCTGCTGAAAAGGTAATATTAATTCTTTGTGATGCTGCAGTATACATGATCATGGCAAAATTTAACAATATTCTGTCCAAATTTATTGTATGCAACTTGTTTAGCCCAGGGTGTTACTATAGTTATGGAAGAAATTAGAGATCAGTTTCCGACTGTAAACCATTTAATAAGTAATGTGGAAAAGTATTCCATAGAGCACCCCTAAGGGTACAGACATATAAAAAAATTACCAAATACACCACTACCTCCTAAACTGGTAATTACCAGATAGCGTACGAGGACTGCTTTTTTTTATACCGATTATTTAGAATAAATGAAAGACTTAATCTTAAATTTTAGAGATTTTTCAATATACCACAGATTGAAATGAGGTGAAAAATAGAAAAATCACAATAGATTATGATAACAAATAGCTAAACGACCTATGTGGATTTAATTTGGCACACGTTATCATCATATTACAGGCTACCATTTTCTAATTACATAGTGCACACAACTCCAATTTCAAATTTAATCTGATTTTCTCACAATCAGAACAATGCGAAGACTGTTACCACTTTACTTTATCTTATATTACACGTAGTGCCTCTGACATTGGTTGCAGTCCTTTCTTTTCAGCGTTCTTGTAGACTCCCAAAGCTGCTTGGTAGACAGGAAACGAATATAACAGTGTATTAATGTAAAAAATTACTTTCAATTTTTGATTGCCAACTCGGTTTAGGATGCCCTTAAGAGAATCTAAATGGCAGCAAGAAGTGAATATTAATTTTTAGTAGTTGCTGCTTGAAGCAACACGGATTAATACAGTGAACAATTTTTAACTGTCGTTTATAACTTTTATAATAATTTTAAGCTAATATCTGCCTCAGATATTGGTCATGTTGGTTCTACTTCCCTTTCACAAACAAACTTTAACCATGTGTTACTCATATCAATTACAAAATTCGTGCCCAAATCAATGTTTTTGCAAATAGGAATCCATCAATCAGTAAATTAGGTTAATGTGATACAATTAGAAGTTTCACAAGTACGCCAAATTAAATCGATTACCTCTAGAAGGTGATTCAAGAAGAGTGACATCACTCACGTAGCATTACTCCTATGAAGACATAAGTTAAATACAGAGAATCTTAAAGTTACAGTAGAGATGTAATTATATCCAATATACGAAGACAGTGACCCCTAAAATATATTTTATAATGAAGTATTCTAAGATTTATTAGAGACTAAATCAAGCGTGTAGGTTTATGGGATTTTCACTTACAAAGCTTCCTAAAGAATTCAACAAGTAGCTCGTTAAAGAAGCGTTCCATATTGATTCGTATGCGCCCATGTCAATGTTGCTACAAGCAGCTGGAAGGAAATTATGATGGATAGTACAGGTAAAATTCACTTTAGAAATGGGAATCTGTGATTTATTCCGTTTCTTTTTTGGCATTCACAACTAATTCGCCAATCGTGTTTGCTAAGTAAAGGACGCTGCTTGTTCGCGTATCCCAATTTTATTTTCAATGCACAACGTGGTCTCCATACATAATTCGCTTTTAATAAAATAATGCCCAGCGCAGCATACATACATAATTTATGTATTCCGCAACAGTTTAACTAAGTACCTACCAAAATTTCGCAGCGTTAAAAATTAAACCCCTAAAATTGGCTCGTGAGGCGCTTTGTGAAATAGCAGGGAATTTCCTTAAAGCAACCTTCTAAATAGCTTCCCAAATTGGATTTGCGTACGGTAAAAGAACTTAAATGCTAATTTTATCAAAGCATAATTTGCTGGTCTTTAAATTACATGTGGAAAATCTGAGATTTGATGATTGGTCTCAAGAGATTTTATTCGAATATTTCATTTCTCATACCCGGAGAATAATTGGTCCCAGGGAATTCATACATTTGTACTCATACAATTTGTCAACTGGATTTGCTCGGACACGTTGGCATGTATAATAGCTTCCTGGACATTGGTTCGAAAGGACAAAATTTTTGATTTTCTGGTAATTTGGTTTTGATTTCCGGTGCTTTTAGCTTGGTGTTTTTACAGAATATCTCAAAGGAATGAAAAAAATTTTTTAAATGGATAAGCAGAAATATTGGTTATGCGAAATGGTGTCATGTGTGACTTAATGAGAACTTGGGTAATACCGGTAATTCATTTTACAAACTAAATATCCAAAACATCAATATTATAGAGGGTTTGTATAAATTAGTGAAAACGTTACACGTGGCGATGTTCTTCGTAAAATTTTTAATCGTAATCTTAATGTTAAAATACTCTACCAGGACCATTTAAAAGAAGAAACATACATTTAGCAAGACCCAGACAGGTATTACTATGCAAGGTAAGTATCTACTTACAATAATGTTCGAATTGAAAACCGTCTGCTTGTAAACTTAGTTCCAATCTTCGTGGTATTGCTTACATTACTCCTTCCAGTATTTCTTACATATATATTGTTGTGTTATTTACCCTAACTAATCTATTTTGCCTACGGTATGTTTCGATCACGTTGAAAGGATACTGTTTTGACTGTTAATAATCCAGATTATGATTAAAATTAAGGTTAATTAGCTTATAGTAAACTAAATTATGCTCCATTGGAGGTAATTTTCATCCTAATTTATAAATTTAAACCTTAAAACATAAAAAGGTATATTCCGAGCTTTCATGGTTTCTACGATTTACACTGTGTTGTATTAAAGTGGTATTTTATAGTGAAATTCGTGAATGAACAGTTATGTGGCTTCGGTTTTTCATGTTGATGCTGGATTGATGTGTCCAAAGTGATGTTGGGAATCTGAAAACTGAATAATTTAAATATTGTTATTTGAACGTTGTGAATTTACATATTTCGCTGTTAATATAAGGAACTAAGATTTATAATTCATGTTAATAGTTTAGGTCTATGAGAGGAAGTTTTTTATGTGAATTTTTTATGTAAGTAGCAATTTAAAGTGTGAACTTGGTAGTTTTTACTAAATCAACCTAATTGGAGGTTAGATTTAATTTTTTACTAAGAATTATGTAATTAACTGATTTAGCTGGTGTAAATGTTAATATTTAAGTTTAATAGGGTGCTAGTTAACTGTTTTCAATAGTGTAAGAACTGAAATTTGAATTTTTGTTAAATTTTGAATTTCAAACAGGTGTTTATAAAATTGTTATAAATCTTAATAATTGTGGTATCAAATTATTGATAATTTTTCATAGATTGCTTTTATTAATTTAGCTTTTAGAAATAATCAGTTATTTAGGCTGCAAGAATCGTTCTTGACTTAGTTGATAAGGAGCTTTTGAAAGGGATTTTATTACCAACCTTTTGATTGGTGCATTTTCAAATTTGAGGAACGAATTTTGGATTTTAAAGAAAAGGAGTTTTGCAAAAGCTATCAAACGGAGAGGACGTATTGTTTTATCGCTCCTAGTGTTAAGTTTATGTCAATTTGGTCGATTTTTGAATGTAGGAGGGCCGAGTTATATTAATTTTAATAATAAAAATGTGAGGTTAAGTGTTATAATTAGTATTTGTAAACAAAATTAATTTTCGTATAAATTTAAACTTGTGTTAAAGTGATTTTGATGTAATAAATCCTACCTGGTGTTTTCCAAGTGGAAGATTATGTTTAAATTTACCTACGATATTCCTAAAAAGTTAATTTTTTAATTAAATTCAAATGTGGTTCCTGAATTATAAAATTAAGTGCATTTCTTTCTTGCCTGTTTTGAGTTACAAGTTTTGATCCATTTAAAATTTTATCCTCGTTCATCTTTGACTCAGCTGTCAAAGAGGACTGAAGCATGTCAAGGTCAGATTCTTGCGGATATCTACTTAGAAGGTATTTGAACTATTTTGCGGTATAGTACATTTCAGAACCTTTGCGGATGAGGAATAATTATGTAGGTATCTAAATAATTCAGTCCTTAATTGTATGTAAGTTATCATGTTGGGGAAGCCACGTTATTAATATAAAATGAACCCTGAGATGTCATGTGCAATTTTATATATGTGTTTATGTTAAATTTGACTTTGTAAGAAAATTTTGAAATTGATAATCGGTTTAATAATTTTATTTATTTTAACAAAACATAACAATATATATATAGGTATATAAATTTTAATAGCGCCCGAAAAAAAGTCTAATGGATTGAGATCGGGTGATCTCGCGAGCCATAGAATTGAACCTCTGTTAAGTGAACATTTTTTTTGAGCTGTTCTCCGATTCTTGGGAGTATCGTTGGTTGCAGATCGTTTCGTAATGAGCGTTTTGGTCCGTGGGTAGCATTTTTGAGTTCCTGTTTCAAATTGGGAATTTTTGCGAAATTGTGGGTGTGAGAGGACTTCCTTCTAGGCCGTGGTTGTAAGAGGGTGTGCCTTTGGTTGCTAGTGTGCAGAAGGTGTTTTGTATTATTTGGGACATCTTTACGTATAAGCTGAATTCGTTATTTTTTCGTGCCGTTTGTTGGATTTTTACGATTTCTGCGCTGCATATTATCAGGATTAATTCAACACGGCTACAAAATTCTCCGTTACACACAATATGCCGGATGGAATTCCAGTAGAACAGTTTTTCCTCCAACAGTTACCATTTGTGCGCGTCAAATTCGCCTATTGTGTATGCAACCAACTATACCGACAACTAAAAATCAGAAACAAACGTCACTATAGTTGTCAATTATTTGAGTATGAAGGTTATGTTGATGCAGTGTTTATATTAAATATAAATATATTTATATATTAAATCAAAATGAGTTGAACAACAATGACGATTATTATTGTAAAACCTTAAATATCAATAACAGAAAACGGAAATGAAAATAAAAACAACAGTTACAACAAGTATTCGAAATGGCCACCTTGTACTTTTAAACAATAACCTAATCGGTGTTGAAAACCACGCACAGCATTCGCAAGAAGGTTGCGATTCAAGCTATTGCATTCGGTACGTATGCGATCTTTTAATTCATCAATACTTTGTATTGGAATATTGGTATAAATTTTTGATTTCAGATATCCCCAAGCAAAGAAGTCATTGGATGACAAATCTGCAGAGCGCGGGGGCCACGCTATAAGACCGAATCTTCCTATCCGACGTCCTGGAAACCTGTTGTTAAGAAATGTTCTTATAGCATTCGTAGAATGCGGAGGGGCACCATCCATCTGAACCCACGGGTCATCGATGTTCAAGTTTTCTATTGCTGGAATGATGTTGTTTCTTAATAGCACTAAAAATTTGGCAGTATTGAGATTACCATCAATAAAATATCGACCGATAAGCTTATTTTCAACTATTCCTAGCCATACGTTAACTTTCCCAGCGTATTGACTGTGAGTTAAGTTTTGTAAACGGCAGTTAGTGCGGGACCAATATCTAAGAAATAAGTTTATCAGGATAATGGGTAGTGAATAGATGAGGAATTATAATACACACCGAAAATTTTGAGAATTCTCCATTTATTGTGAAAGTTGCTTCATGACTAAAAACTATCTTATTTAAAACGTATTCTTCTTCATGCAGCAAATTAAAGAATGTTTCACAAAAGATTGTTCGTTTTTCTTTGCCTTGATCGAGTAGTTGTTGATGATTCGAAAATTTGTACGATTTATATTTAAATTCTATTAGTGTTTTAAATACCGAGCTTTTAGAAACATTAAAATGTGAACCTACTTCTCGAAGTGATACTATCGGGTTTTCTTCAACGTAGCATAAAATATTTAATTTCATTTCTTTTGTTAAAACGTGATTAGTTTTAGTTCTTATTTTATGGGAATTTATTACGCATCCCTCCGATTTAAATTTTCTAACAATTGTTTGTATGGTTCGAATGCAAAGAATGGGTCCTTCTGGATATTTTAGTGAAAATAAGTCTCTCACAGGTCTTAAGCTGTTTCCATTCTGATACCACATTAGAATTTCCACTTTTTCGTCTTTACTGTACATGATTGTATAAAAAACGCTAGAAGATTCTAAATAAAGACTAATTTTATTTTTTGACATTGAATTAATTTGATTGCTGTGGTCACAGCATGCTTGAGTTGTGTGTGATACTATCGGGTTTTCTTCAACGTAGCATAAAATATTTAATTTCATTTCTTCGGTTAAAACGTGATTACTTTCAGTTTTTATTTTATAGGAATTTATTACGCATCCCTCTGATTTAGATTTTCTAATAATTGTTTGACACTAAATAAAGATTAATTTTATTTTTTAGCACTGAATTAATTTGATTGCTGTGGTCACAGCATGCTTGAGTTGTCTGTATAGTTGGTTGCCTACACAATAGGCGAATTTGACGGGTTTCTTTTAAAAGTATACATAGGCCATGTATACCAAAAAGAAAAATTCCCTGTATATCGAGGTATACGCATAATCGAATATTTCAAATAGTCTCATTCGAGATTCGCGCATCACTCTACAGAATGCTTACTGGAAGAATCGATAAGAACCAATATTGTTTCGTTAGATATATTAGCCTTTTATTTACGGATATGGAATATAAACAATAAAAGGCATATGTATGGAGAACAAAGGAACGCTTTCATGCATATTGTAACACTCTAGGCGTAGCCAAAGAACTAAATTTAACATTTCTGTAAGTTAACAAACAACGATTCAAGTGTATTATACTACCGTACGCTGTATTTTCTTCTCTAGTCAGACATGTAAAGGTTTGCTTAAAATTAGATCATTTTGATAATTTTATGCGAAGTAAAAAATGGCAGAAAGCGCCCATGTTTAATTTAACTTAATTATCTTAATAAAGAGAAAAGTCTTATCCAGGATTCATTTGCACCCGGTGAATTAAAGAAATGTTCATTACGGTTGCTTTCTACGTTAGATACACATGATCTAGGCTCGTGATGTAGACCGAAAAGGTACTTACATTTCTGTGTTAAAACGTTTCGCAAAGACGCTCATTTGGTTAAGTAAATATTAATTCGTTTCCTTAAACGAAGAGCGTTAGCCAGGTGGAATACAGGTGGGTTAATGTTATAACCATCCAATTTAAAATACATCTGATTAGTTATAATATAAATTTGTACCTATCTTTCTGCTATATTGGGTGTTTCGAAAATATTCCGCGCTTTTTCTTTTCGTTAATTGTTTCTTGCCTTACTTTGTTTGAAATTCATATTTATATTTTAGTAATAATAATAGACTCAATTGCCACAAGTTTGGTTAACTTTTTTTGCTTCATACGTATTTCAACATTTTACATGTCATTTTTAGTAGTGTTGTGTGTTTTCTATACGAACTGGCCCGTTAAATACTTAACACCTTCGTTGCACACGTTCTTCAGTCAGGTTACTTTATTGCAGCCAAGTAATTAGGGAATAGAATTAATATACTCGATCCATCTTGTTTGTACAATTTATTCACATAATATACATATCTTGTAACTATAATTCAGATGTAGCTTCGTTGATGATCTTAATTCAACTGCCACTACTTTTTACCTTTTCAGTATAAAAGAAAACTTAGCTTCCTAACAAATTTGGCAGGGTTGACAATAAGCTGCCACCCTATTGGTTAACATAATCGCCTTTTGTTTTACCGCCAGGCCAGCTACATTACATAATTGCCTTTGGTTTCACCGCCAGGCAGAATATACGTGCTATAATGCAAATCTTACAGCTTAACTGATACATGTGTTAGAAGTATTGTAACATAATACTTTAATACTAGCAGGTCAATACGTTGGCCCGCCGCTTGGGTTAGGGTAATTAAATAGGGCAGTCGGCATTTCTAATACCGTGAGAAGTTCCAAGTCTTAATTATTGAATAAAATCATTCTTACTTAAACTACCTATTTAATAACCTAAATTTCCAAAACCCAATGAGGCATATTACAACAGTAGCATTTAGTATTGTAACAAGTGTAGTTAGGGCCACCGGATCGTGATTTCAGACTTGGTTCTGGTGTTCTAATCGAAAACTTCCAATAGCGGAGAATTTTTGATCTCAATTTGCTCATTCATTAAAGGTATATTTGTTAAAGTGTGTTTGTGAGTTTGAAAGGCCTCGTGAATATCCAACTTACGATTATCATCAAAAAAAATTTAAAAATGTTATTATCTTATTTGATGTCAACGCATGATTGTGTTCTAATAAGTGTTCAGCTTAGTTAGGTTTTTTGGGTGTTTGTACTTGTGCGAGCATATATGTTCTTTGTATCTGGTATCAAAAGTTCCAATTGTTTGACCTATGTATACATAATTTTATTGTGAACAGCTTAATTTGTAAATACCTTATTTTAGAAAATCGTTAGTTCTATTTTATAGGAAACGCAACACCATCATAAATTTTTATCCTCATTTCCTTAATTTGTCAAACATAGGAATAAATGACAAGGAAGTAAAATTTTTTAATAAAGAATTTACATTCTTTCCATTTCAAAATTCACTAACAGTATTAAACAAAATTTTAGCAGAAAATTCAGAAAACATCCTCAAAGAAAAACGTTTCAATTATGCAAAATTTAAAGTTGCCAATCTATTGCTAGACATGCTAACAACAGACAAACATTCAATTTATAATACAAACAAACATAATAATTTATTGCTTACGCCAATAGGAGAAAAAATCACAACAAACAATCTGATTTCTGTTAGAGCACATAGGGGTAATACGTTGGTTATTTTGCATAAAGGAATAACAGAAAATTAATAATTTTATAAGGACTTTAAATTTAGAAACCTTAGGAACCCCGGTGGAGCAGTGCGAATACGCGCCACCACTCCAGGAAACAGTGAAATGCGGCCGATCGGCTGGGGTGTTCGAATCCCAGCTGAAGCAACCGCATTTCACTTAGTTAAGTTTAGGGTGCATGTTGCATAAATGGCTAGTATGTCAGGGACGCCCGCACCAACCTGAAGTAATGCAAAAATGGTTCCGTCAGGAGAGGGGGGGGGGGGGACGGTAGTATGTACGAGAATTTAGAAACCTTAAATAGATTTTCCGCAAAAAATATCATAACAAACTAAAACAAACTTTATTGTTATCTTCACAAATTATGGAAAAAAAAATTAATGCAAACCCACCACCACCAAAACTTTCCGGTTTAATAAAAATAAACTTATCAAAACTGAATAGGGATATTGTAATATAAAGCATATATCTTTGTATTTGTCGGCTAATGGTCGTCTATTATTGATAATTAGAGCAGGAGGCAATGTTTGATGTTAAAAAACAAAATAAAAACACCGAATCCAGCAATTGTTGAATCGTATTAGCGTCTAGTCGAGTTTGTGTCTTCATAATTTTATTTTTGTTCACTGGTTTTGTATTCGTGTATTATATTTGGCTTTTTAATAATAAACAACAATAACGAGAAACCATTTAACCATAGAACAACGAAATTTAGCCGTTGCTATGCACCAAAGAGGAGATCGCCAGATCGACATCGCTAATATGTTAAGAGCGCCGCAGAGTGTAATTTTACGTGCCCTTTCGCGCCTTGTAGAAACAGGTACGCCAGTAAGAAGGTCTAGAAGTGGATCTTTTTGCATTACAACACCTCGTGAGGATCGACTTCTGGTAATTAATGCAAGAACAGCTCAACTGCTCAACTGTAAGTGCTTCAGAATGCCACAGGAAATCGCGTCTCCGACTAAACTGTGAAAAACCGATTATTTGAGGTAGGGCTAACCTCAAACCGCCTCCTGATATGTCTTGTAAGAACTGTGATTAAACAAACACACCAGGTGGCATGGTCAAGACGTAGACTTCAAGAAGCGACATCGTGGGATAATATACAGTTTTCCTACGAGTCCAGATATTGTCTTAGCAATGGTAACCGGCGTCAAAGAGTTTATCGTTTAGTGCCGGAAATGGTATCTTACCTTGGTATACCCAACCAGTCGTTGCTAGTGGTGGTCTAATGCTATGGGTTGGAATTTCTTTAGGGAAGGCGTACCTACTGACCTCCATATCTTTAATGGTACATTCACGGGCCAACGTTATGTCCAAGAGATCATTATAGACTATGTTCTGAACCGGCGCAACGCGGCTGGACGGGAGTATTTTGTTCTTCTCGACGGCAGCGCAAGACCGCATCGTGCTCGGGTTGCCTTGTAGATGCTTCGAGATGAGGAAATAAACCGTCTTAGTCTTCCTCCGCTTTCTCCACACCTCAACCCCATCAAACGGGCATGGGACATTTTGCAGAGACAGCTGCATCATCATAATCCAAAACCTACTACTGTGCAACACCTAGGGGATGCATTGCCGGTACTGTGGCTTCAAATTCCACAAGAACATATTGATAATTGCATTGAGAGTATGCCAGCCAGGTGCAGGCAGTTATTACTGCCAAACGAGATGCCACGCTGTATTAGAATTTAAATATTTTAAGTTAAGTGAAAGGAGACAATAACGATTATCATTATAATATTGTTAAATTTCTTCTCTAATCGTAATTTTTGTTGTAATTTTCATGTTCATTACTAAAAGCCGTTACATTTTGTTGGTTTCGTAGTTTCTTATTATAAATGCAATTCTTGTTGCCTTTAAGTGATACACTGCAGTATCCCTATTAATTTTTTAGTCGTTTATATAACCCCCAAATTCGCTTTTAGACTGCTAGTCTCATTCATAAACGTACTGAACCATGTGTTAGTAAGAACATTAAATAGTATTGTAACTACTTTAGAATATATACCAAAATATTCAGGTAAAAGTTTTTTGGAATTAATCAATAAGTTGTTATGTTCGTTTAAAATTTGCCGCTCTATATAAATTAATTCCGTAATTTGTTTGCAGCTTCGTCAGAATTAATAACGTTATTTTAATTACAGTCTTATTTTGGGTTACCGTTTCGCTGTGTTGCGTTTTTCTAAGATTGAATGGGGTTAACAAGAGTTTTATTAGTAGGTATTTTCCGTTCTGAAATAATTTATCACCAAAGGAGTCCCAGAGTTGTTCAAGGTTTTTCTTTGTAAGATATTTTTTCACCGTTTAGACGGGATTTCTAGAAATGCCTTTGTTAATCAGTGCTAGCATTCAGGAATAGTTTTTCGGCTTCTCTCGAAGGTCGCACGTGTTAATTTTCCTTCTAGAACAGAAATAGGCTTAGGTGGTGTTTTTTGGGAATGCGGGGAAAAGAAGTCAGTAGGCAACAAGCTTGGGTCCGAGACGAACGTTCATGTAGAGCGGCTTTTTTTCGCGGCACCTGTTAAATTAAGTATCGTACCGAATATTGCTTTAGACAATTAGTATCATTTCGACAAAGTTGAGTCGGATCTATATCAGTTTTAACAGTTTAGCCTGATTACAGAACAATCAATTGTGATTGTTATTTTCTTCGATTCAATCGGATAAAAAGCGTTTGAACCCGTGAAAAGGTGATTGTTGGGAATAATCTCCTTCCTCAAGAGCCTACCTACCCACGTTGCGTTCCCCCCTCGTTTCCTAAGGCCTTCTATATTTTTTTCCCGGACCGGGAAAATACCCCATTCTCGACTGTACCTGAATCTGGAAATCAACCCTCCCGGAATTGTGCCTGCCTCCACCGGAAGTTAAGGTAAAAACAGACCAGTTTTTGTGTGTGGTTAAAAGAAACTTACGCGCGACTTCAGTCGCAAATCGTTTTTTTTTTATTTGCACTGATATTTGTAAAAAGTAATTTTGTTTATATTGTATGATTCCTGTATACTCGACGCCACTGACCACGCAGAATGAAAAGATTTTAAATACCGTTGGCCATGGGCGGCGAGTTCCCCCTTTCTTGAACGTTCAAAGTACTCTGTTGTAATCTAGAACTATAAAATCACTTGTCTGTCATTTTCGTTGTACTGTCGTTTCCAATAATTTCATTATAAGTGTTTTAAAATATACTGCGTCTTTTATTTTTGTGTACTCTGTATTTGTTTGTGTAAGAATTTTGCAAGCTCCAAATATATAGGAGGGGGCACAATAAAGGTAAGGGCCTTTCCCGTAAGCTGTTAACTTCTCGGTATTCCACAAGGACCTACAATCAGCTGGATTTGAAGGTGGCGCCCACTTATTTTGACTCTCCCTGTACACAACTAAAGATTTTCTCCCATAAGCGATTTTTACGAACTCCCCCTACTCCGCTGAGTTAAGCTGTAGGCCTTTTTCCATCTATCTGGTTACGGGCCGTCGGAAAAGCTCGATTGGCCCGTAACATTGTCCAGTTTAAGTTTACCATCACAATGCTGACGCCCTACCAACAAATGTGTACAATATTAAATATAATAAAATGTGGAAATACGTATAAAGCACAAAAAATAATAAATCTTGTTAAATTGAGTCTATTCTTATTCGTTTCGTCAAAATAAACAAAAACTATGAAAGTGGGTAATAAATGTTTCCTAAGAGCGATACGGCTGTTCAAATGTGCATCATCGGTGATTGTACTGTGGGAATAACGTGTGAACGGTTTGAGCTAGTATTACGAAATTTGAAACTGAATAAACTTCTGATACCAAAACCCATTCCAACTTGCAATACCGTACCAAAGAGCGCAGATAAGCGGTAAATTCGGTCATTTTTTGTGGGTAGGGGAATTTCTACTCTTCAGTACAATTATACACACGAAAAACATACTGTTATTGAAAGTCGATATCTTGCACCGATTTCGAAATTTTTCGATGGGAATGTTCAAAAACATATTAGCCTGTCTAGTAAACATGTATCAGTTAGATTTGTTTACTGCCAGTCTTCTACAAAAATTGTACGAAAATTAATCGAGTTCTGGATATGCTTGTATGTCCCCAGTCAATGGTTCGGCGTTTGAAATACATACATACATAATGCGTTTTGATTTAAAAAAATTAAAACAAATGTTCAGTATTACGTTTTCTCCTAAATATCGATCAATACTGCCAATGTAGTACGATAGCCGAAATGACAATCTGGCGACAGAATTTACAGAGCCCATTTGGGGTTCTTTGT
The DNA here is from genome assembly GCA_014611495.1 of Limonius californicus. Lineage (NCBI taxonomy): Eukaryota > Metazoa > Arthropoda > Insecta > Coleoptera > Elateridae > Limonius > Limonius californicus. The sequence continues at coordinate 7,321 of JABXWE010020854.1, read as the reverse complement.
GGTATATTATCGTAAGTTTCATTACAGGATCAGTTTTCGCATCAAAAGTTTATTCAATGTTCCAAATTACGTAATTCTAACTCGCACGATATTCCAAAAATGCACCTTTCAAGACTTGTATCTCTTTTAGGTAGAATTTTTAAACTGGTTTTCATAGGAAGACTTTTGGTTATAATGATGAAAGGAATCAGCACACGGAAAATTTTAGTGTCTTTCAAAATCACCCTGTATAGAAAATATTTTTTATTATCTCATATATTAGCAATAAGTATGTGTACTGTTTTAATAATGTTGTGCAATTGTATTAAAAATATAATACTTGATTCAGATTTTTCATGAGATGTTTACACATTCATCTGAAACGAATATATACTATTAAACAGCATTTATCGACCTCGACGAAAAAATGGAGCAAACATGTTTAATTTAAGCTCCATTACATTCCCCACAAGTTCGCGTAGGAGCTGTAAATTCATTTAATGGCATAACTTGGTACGTTTAATGCACTATTAACTAAAAACGTGGTGTCTATATATAAAGTAAATTTCTGCGGTTCTTATTTTTATGTAAATAAACTTCGAGACTTGAAAACTAAACAACCACATTAATTCGTATCCTTCATATTGTAAGACTGGAGTTTCTCATTTCATAATGCTGTATTGCATTGTAATTTTTCAAATACAAACACAGTAATGAGTCGCCATAATGCGTTATATTTACTTCCGACTGCAGTCGTATAAAAGGTAATATCATACAGGTCAAACAATAAAATTTTTAAGATCCAAGAGTAAAAATTTCCTTATTCCCCAGTTTATGGTATATAGGGTTGCTTTGGACAGGTCGGTTCGTTTCGTCAATTTAATATGTCATTTCAAAGTTACCTTGGCATGGGCAGTAAAAACGAAAAGCAGGGCAAGCGGTGAACGGCTGTGAATTTTTTACGTACGAAAAGGGCTGTTTCGTCATCTTTCACTTGAGATATAAATGCTTCCAGCGCAGTCAAGGTCATTAATCTTGGAGGAGTACGAGCGAAGAACAAACTCCAATCTTAAGAGCAATATTGACGCTAGAGCCATATATAATTCAACAAGTGCCGCACTTCTCAGCCTTAACCTCTATAAAAGACATATAACCCGATTTTGTTTCCTTTTGTTCTGCGGCTTGTACTGCAATTTATTTTAGTGCTTAAGGCATCAACCCGCTGCAACTGATGCAATTTTACTGCAACAGAAATTAGATTTTAGGTTGTTTGTTCAAAGCAGCATAGGGTTCCTTGCAAGCTTCATCGTTTGTAAGGCGCTGATACTGCCATAAATATTCTATTTCACATTTCCTGTTTTCTTGGATGTCGTAGCATAATACAGCGCAAATGTAAGGTAAATTTTTGAACGGCGGATTATTCCTAGCAGAACTGGGATCAAACATCTATAAGCTTTCCTAAACTAGGTTATGTAAAGTGAATTCATTTAAGATTGTTTCATAGCTTGTGGGGTTACAGCCTTGTATACAGTCTAAAACCACTTGGCTAACAAATAGAACAATAATATTAGACTATAAGGTGACTAATAATTTGAACTAATCTCAAAAATGGCTCATACGGTAAGAATCAGTTCTACAACTATCAGTTAACGATTGATTCAAGTGATCTATGGTTTAGCAGGTTGCTGAAAAAAGGATCTCCAGCTACATCACTTGCTAATAATAGCAAGTCACACCGGTGTTCTGTTTTGAGTATTCCCAGGAGGTTACAAGCAGACACCGGTGACGGTTTTGTAGTTTCCCCTTGTACTGAACTGTGTTATGTTCTTTCCAAATTTGCCGCTCTATATGAATCAATTTCTTAATTCTATTGCCGCTATTAATAACGTTATTTGAATAGCCGTTTCGCTGTTTTGTTGCGTCTTTCTAAGTTTGAGTTATGTTGACAGTTTCTTTTTTGTCGAAATTGCCGAATATTGTTTTTTCTCTCGCGTGACCTTAAGCACTTCTAAGAATTCCCTTTTCTTGTTGCTTTAGTATGTCAATATCGCTTTCCGAAGGTTTTCTCGAAAGCTGCACATGGGGATTCTTTCTAAAACATTTCATCACATTTCGTAATATGGTGCAATCTTTTTTGGGGGGAAGTGTAGATTCCCGTTGCGAAAGTTAGTCAGCCTTCCACCTTTAATGGCTCCGGTCTTCCCAAATTACATATTCAGGGAATGTTATGTTCTTTTCAAATTTGCCGCTCTATATGAATCACCTTCTTAATTTGATTGCCGCTCTATAGGAATTAATAACATTATTTGAATTGCAGTTTTGTTTTGGGTTGCCGTTTCGCTGTTTTGTTGCGTCTTTCTAAGTTTGAGTTATGTTGACAGTTTATTTTGTGTCGGAGTTGCCGAATATTGTTTTTTCTCACGCGTGACCTTAAGCACTTCTAAGAATTCGCTTTTTTTGCTGCGTCAGTATGTCAATATCGCTTCCCGAAGGTTTTCTCGAAAGCTGCACGTGGGGATTCTTTCTAGAACATTTCATCACATTTCGTAATATGGTGCAATCTTTTTTGGGGGGAAGTGTAGATTCCCGTTGCGAAAGTTAGTCAGCCTTCCACCTTTAATGGCGCCGGTCTTCCCAAATTACATCTTCAGGGAAGGGCCGTAAATAAATCGAGTGCTGCAAGTGTCGGCTTGGGTTTCCGACGGGTATACTTGGTGTAATTTTCGTTTCCTTGTTTTACCATGGGGTGAAAACAACATATCGACAATTGTCGGATTTTATAGAAGTACGCTAGGATTTTAAACCCAAACAAAAGGCAATTCTTTGTGAATTGGCCGATCGCCTTTCGGCGGATTAATTTCGAAGCCCACCGCCTGTCCCTTTGCTGCTACTATCGTTCGGAGGGTCCTGCCTATCGTTCAACGATTAACAGCCTGTTGAAACCAACGTATTTTCCTGCATCTGGAAATCGCCCTTACGTTGTGCTTATTTCGTTCTAATACATCTATCGGAAGTTAAGGTAAAAGCAGACTAGTTTTTTTGTGGGTGGTGATAAAAACTTACGCGTGACTTGCAAAATTTGACCTAATTAAACTTTGTTTTATTGGAACAAAAAGCGACCTTCAGTCGCAGATTGTTTTTATTTGCACTAATATTTGTAAAAAGTAATTTCGTTTATATTGTATGATGCCTGTAACCCAGACGCCTTTGGCCACGCAGCTATTTGAATAAAGTAAATATCGTGCGCCCAAAGGCGGCGAGTTTCGTGTTCCGAACGTTCGAATATTTGTTGTAAAACTATAAAAACACAGTTGATTGTCCTTTTTTTTGTAGTCATTTCCTGTATCGCCATTTTACTAATTCCATTATATGTGTTTTAAAATTTACTGCCTCTTTTATTACTGTGTACTCTGCATTTATATGTGCGTTAATTTTGCAAGCTTTGTATATATAGGAGGAGGCACAATAAAGGTGAGTTCCATTCCCGTAAGCTGTTGGGCTTCTCGGCCTTCCACGAGGACCTACAATGAGCTGGATTTGGAAGGTGGCGCCCACTTATTTTGATTTACTCTGTACACAACTAAATATTTCCTCCCGCAAGCGATTTTCACGAACTCCCCCTACTCCTCTGAGCTAAGCTGTAGGCCGTTTTCCACCTATCTGGTTATCGGCCGTCGGAAAAGTTCCATTGGCCCGTAACAACTGGCTTGTTTGCAAAAATACAATGCTGACAAATTTGAAGTAGTGATGGATACAATCGAATGATTTGAAATCGAATGATTCGTAATCGAATGATTTTAATAATCAAGATATTAATTCGAATTAATCATTCGAATCCAAAATGAGCGCGTATTTTGCCAATGCTAGAAATGTCTCGCACCTTGCCTTCCGAATCATGATTACCTGATTGTAAATGCCGTTTTATGGTTGTTCGCGTTATTATATGTTATAAATTATTAACAATTATTCTAATTATGTTGTAATAATTGATTCATAGCCTGTATCTCTATAAGCGTCATTATGACGACATGTTTAGCTAGTAAATTTTTAAAAGTAAAGGTAATTTGAAATGCCTTACAAATTATAAATAATCGTAACTTATTAGGATCAAATAATAATTTGGTAAATTTAATATTTTTGAACTTTGCAGTAGATTGCTAAAATTGTTGTATTTATTTATCTAGTTCACGACAATAATATATTTAATTGAATCTAAGAAATTGTACCATTAATATTTTTGAATTTAACTATGGAAAAGTAGAAGAAATAAACAATCATTCGAATGAATTACTCGCACTTCGAAATACCTTGAGATATATACATAATCGAATATTTCGAATGATTTCATTTGAAATACGCTCGCCACTAGTTTAAGGTGTTAAACTTTTAAAGAGAAATTTGCCTATGCCAAGCTGCCAGGTAGCATTTCACACTAAAGATGAGCTTTAACAGTGGCCTTAAACAGTTTAAATTTATTTATAACAGTTAGAGTAGGTGAAAGAAAAGTAGGTTGAAAACCACTACAAGTTTTGCAGAACTGTATGCTTACTACATTTCAATAATTCAATATGACGAACCATTGTCAAGGGCTTAAGGATAGTGGCACACTGCCAAGAAATCTTCCGTTAAAAAACTACAGTCCTACCTTCTCGGTACTACACGACAATTGTAGAATCAGCTATTGATTGATTGATTGATTGGTTACGCGGAGGGTTGCTTTGCCTGTTGACACTGGGACCTCTTGGGCTTATTGTGCGCCCCCTTCTGTCGGTAATCGCTGTCTAGTCGATTCTTCCCCTATATCAGGTCTAATAATTTATTGATTAGATTGGCTTACGCTTGTATCTCGTTGGGATTAGTGCTTTCAAAGATATCGAATCTTCTGCGAGCTAGGGCTCTGCATTTGAATATTATATGGGAGGCTGTTCCTTCATCCTCCCCACATAATCTGAATATGGGTTGTTGTTACATAGCCCTATGATGTATAGATGTTGTCTTAGGAGGCCTGTTGCTACTCTAATTTGAATCATATTAAGTTGTCGAGCTGTTTTAATGAGTTTGTAGGAGTGGTTGTCCATCATAATTTTACTTTGGCTTTGCCGAGGTCTTTAACGGCTCCTTGCGCTCTGCGTTTAGTTACACCGACAACAGGTTTAGGTACAGGGAATAGTGTTTCAGATCTTTCCTTTGCTAAAAAGCTTACCTGAGTTTTCATTTCCTTCTATAACCCTGTGGCCTGGCACTCATACCAGTATTTTGTTGTTGCCAGCGTTAAGATACTATAGAGGCAGTTTGAGACAAGTTTTGACCTGATACGGTTCGAACTCAGTGCTTCCAAAATTGCCTGACTGTCAGGGGTAATAATGACTGCTTTATTTGTACAGACTTTTCGTATATTTTCTTCTATTGCTGCTGAAATTACATAGGTTTCTGCTTGGAATATTATAGTACTTAGTTTGACCCAGAAAAATGAAGCTACTATACCAGCTCCGATTACGTTGCTCATGCGTGAACCTTCTGTATATCATACTTTATGTCCGACGGTTCTCCTTGTTTCGTTTCTTCACGGTTCGTCCGTATTTCGAAGGGTTTGTGAAAATAATATAATATTAGCATGTAGTGCGTTCCCATGGTTAACTTTGGGCCACATACTGCATTTGTTATTTGAAGTGTCCTCATATATGCTTCGCCAATTATTCCTACAATTTAGGCGGTATGCTCCCATTCTGCCTCGCTCTTGATTAATATTTCTGGAAGAGGAAGTTGCAAGACAGCTTGTAGTGTTGTCGCCCGAGTGCTCCTGAATGTTCCAGTTATACAGAGATGAACCAGTCTTTGATCGCTAAGAAGCTAAATTAACTATAGCATGTCTGCAATCGCATACGGGGACATATCATACTAAAGAACTTCTGAAATTTTTGGTCAGTTTTGGAATTATTTATGTTTTCAGCTGTTCTTAATTGAACAATTTTCTTATAGTTGCACTGCAAAAATAACAGAATATACTTCTATTATGAAATTAATAAAATATACACTTATTTGTACTATTAATGTGCAAGTAAAATAAACAAAATAAAATACTCCGGCCTGGTGCCGGATAAACTCAGAGCAAGGGTTCACTGGAGAATAAGAATTATCGATCGGATTAACAATTTTATTCCTATAATTTATAATGCTACCTTAACTAAAATACTTGATTCAAATGTATATTTACAGTAATAAAATGAAACATAATGACGGTGAATATTTATATTCAATAATAAAATGAAAATTAAAACTGCCTGGGGCCGGTCCTGGAAGGTCGACTATCTGGTCACTGGAACTGCGGGGTGCGGGGCCGGCGCGATGCAGTCTCGCTTCTGACAGTTGGTGGCTCGCTTGTGCTTCCGAGGTCACGCTGTTAACTAAATAAATTTCGATTATTATAATGGAAATAAACGGGTTATTTGCAGGTACTGGATTGCAGCGCTTCCATGGAACTGGTGTTTTGGCGACCTAGTAATTTATATAACTCGTTCGGGTGCCTATAACGGGAATAATAGTGCTATGCATTTTCCGGTGTTGCAGTTGTCTTTCCCGGTCTTAATCGCGGCGCTGTGGAATGTTCGTGTTTTCGCCAGTATTGTGTAGTCGTTTAGAATTATTATGGCACTCACTAATTGTCAAGCTCGGGGTGACCTATTCTAGCCAAAATAGTGGTGGGATATTCGTCGTAAATTCTTTAAACGACTTTCAATGCGGTGTATCTCAGGTCAGGAGTAAATAGATTTTAATTGTTCGGGAAAATTATGTGCAGGTCTCTATTAAATGCGAGCTCGGGGTGACCCATTCTAGCACAATAGGGTGAACAGCAGGCACAGGATTACCCTTTCAAAGAGCGGGTTTCCCCATCCTGATTAAGGGTGAACGGAAAGTAATCCCTGGATTAAAACTGTCAAAGGGCGGGTTTCCCCATCCTAATTTAGTGTTCAATGGAATTCTAGGATTTTTAGGTATGCGGCGAACTGGGTTTAATGACAGGATTCGGTTTATAAGTTCAGGTTACTGGACTGGCTTTACATTGGTCTCTGAGCTGGAATTTTCTCCGGATTTCGACGTAGAAACTCTGGTTCTAGGACTGATTCCTGGGCTGGTTCCGAAGCTGGTTTCAGGTCTGGTTTCTAGGCTGGACTTCCTTCTCCAGGTTTCGGCTCAGAAGTTAATGAATTTAGCTCAAAAATTCATTTTCTATATCCCTGGTCCGGCTGATTTCACTCGTTCTGACGTGGTGTCGGGCCGGGTAGGGAGTGGGGTCGCACATCGGTTTGCTACTACCAGCGCCACCAGCGCCTTTTCGGTGAAA
>JABXWE010020853.1:0-20400 GCA_014611495.1 Limonius californicus | reverse complement strand
CTTCATTTGTTTCACTCGTAACCCGACAGCTCTTGCCAGATTGGTCTCGCGATCGACCCAAATTGGCTTCGCGATCGACCGGTCGATCGCGATCGACTTGTTGGCCACCCCTGCTATACACTACCTTAGAATAAACAAAGCACCGGGAGCTGACCGAATTACGGCTGAAGTATTTAAAGCTCTAGAAGATGCAGGTTTGGAGATATTACTGAATCTGTGAAACAAGATATGGCGAACTGGACAAGGTCGATTTTCATCTTAATACACAAGAAAGGCTCCACAAGAATATGTGGAAACCGTAGGACCATCTCATTAATATAACATGCCAGCAAAATTATGCTAAGAATAATAGATCAGAGATTGCATCAATATATTCAACCACAAATACCGCCGGAGCAGGCAGGTTTCGTAAGGGGAAGAGGAACCAGAGATTACATATTCAACACAAGACAACTGATTGAAAAAACGTGAATTTAATACCCCTATGCTACTATGCTTTGTCAATTATAAAAAGGCTTTCGACTGGTTCAATGGCAACAACTCTGGACAGTCCTTGACGAAATGGGAGTCGCGAACCCCCTCATACCACCGATAGAGAATTTGTATGCAACAAATTAACCAGTAGTCAAGTTAGATAATCATGAATCAGATACATTTGCTGTTAAAAAGGGAGTGCGACAAGGTTGCATACTCTCACCCCGATTCTTTAATGCATATGGAGAGTATATAATGAGACGCGCACTGGATAATTTTAAAGGCGGCATCTCGATTGGCGGGAAAAGGCTCACCAGCCTTCGATACGCCGACGATACAACAATACTGGCGAGAGACGAGAACGAAATGCAACAAATGTTAATAGGAGTGACGAGAGAAAGTAGAAATTTGGGGCTGGAAATAAACTTTAACAAGACCAAACTCATGATAGTCGATAGAGGTGACACCCTGCCACCAAGACGATTTCTAAAAATCATAGAGGGTGTCGATGAGTTCATATACCTAGGGTCCTTAATAATCAACCAAGGAGGATGCGAGAAAGAAATCAGAAGACGCATCGCAATGGCTCGCAGCGCTATGACCAACCTAATAAAGATATGGAAAGACCAACAGATGACAAGAAACACTAAGATAGTTCTAGTGAAATCACTTACCTTTACAATCTTTATGTATGGGGCAGAGGCGTGGAAAATCAAAGCATCAGACTCAAAGAGAATAGATGCATTCGAGATGTGGTGCTGGCGTAGAATGCTTGTTACGGACCAATCGAGCACAGTTTAGTGCGATTTTCAAATTATATAGCTAGAATAATTAATCGCCGCAACAATCGATTTTTGCGAAAAATTGTTGCATTGGCTTTGACAGTTAAATTAATTGAGATATTGGTACTCTTCAGCAAAACATTAATACATATACGACGAGAACAACTAATATGTTGTAGTGGTCAACATTGACACATTCTCGTATATTTACTTTAAAAATGTTATAAAGTACTCACATCCCACCACCAATTAATATCTGTAACCATTGTTGTTTTAGCATTTGAGATTTTTAACAGAGGGACGATAATACTCAATTTCAGTGTTTGTACCTAAGTACTCGAAAAAAAGGTGAAAACAAATGATATAAAAACAAAATATTCATTGGTATTTAAACAAAAAAGTTTATAATTTGATAATCTGATAATGTTCAATATATTACAACTAGAATAACTATTAATTTTCAATGTATCTAGTATCAAAATTCCAGAAATCTAGAAATGTTTATACGAAATTCGAAGAACTTCTGTGGTGATGAAACGAAACTGGATATACTCGAGGCATTTCAACTGCACAAACACACTTTAACAAATACACCTTTCATGTATGAGTAAATTCCTCGCTATTAGAAGTTTCTGAATAGAATATCAGAGCTCGAAGTTCGAAATCCAAGATTCAGCGTTCTCGCAACCGCAAATATATATCCACTATTTTTGAAAATGACATGTCGAAATACGTATAAAGAACAAAATAGAAATAAAACTAATTATTGAAATTGTGAATACTATTTTGAATAACTAATAGTTAGTTTATTCTTAGTTACAGATTGTTTCATTCTTTTTACTTCAACTGCTTTCTGATATCTTTTTAATTATCAAATTTTCACCCTACAATTTCTAACAATAGTTAATCAATTAATTTATTTCTGTCTACTTTGTTAATAAATGCGCTGATGTTATACTTTTTAGAACATCATCAGTATTAATTTCAAATATGCAGGAATTTGTATCAAGATTTAATTATTATTGTATTTTACCTCATGATATGATTCAAAAAGCAAATATTAGATACAGTTTCATTCGTGTGAAAATCACACCCTACATAGTGTATTGAGGGTTATGTAAATTTACTTAGGTGTGTATGTTGGTGGCAATCACTACCGGTCTAAACCGCAAATTAAGTTAGATCACTCAATCTAACTTCGATTTCTAACTTCTACCAACAATGTTCGGAGACGCACGGGAATTTAAATGTATTAAAAGGTTATTTTTAAAATTGTAAAGAGGACAAACTGCAATTTCTTCTCAAACGAACATTTATGTGCAAAGAAGGTGAGATAAAATTGTTCAAAGAAATCCCTTCAGCAACTTAAGCGCTGTCTTTGACGTCATTGCTGGGAATTCGAATTCGTTTAGCGAGTACACCCGTCAGGACCAATGTTTACCTCGACGTATTAAGCAATTTCTGATCTTTATGGGCCAAAAACATTATAAAGCATAATCCAATTTTCCTTCGGGAACTCCCATCCAAAATATCAAAAGCTTAGAGTGCTTTGTCACTTTTAATCATCGGAGCTTTTTGCTGTTCCAGTGGACTTTAAAATTGTAAAAAGAGATTCGATTTTATCAAACACACGCCACAAGTAATTACTTTTTTCATCTTACAATGTCAAGAGTTTGCATGCAACATTGTAATTCAATTGTTGGAGTTACAAAACTACTCCGCTCTAAACGATAATTTAATGTGCGCTCTAAATGCAGTAACGCAGATTCGGTTTTTATTAGCGTCGTCAACTTCTCCGTGACAAACGCTGGCAAAAAATTAATTTGTCGTCGACCTATAAAACGTTCTTATCGCACTGGCATTGCCAAGTTTGCGCTTTATAGTAGTTCAAGTTATGATTTCAAGCTGCACCATGTAGCAACATTTTTACAATCATAATAAAATTGAAGCAAAATGGAAAAACTTTAATTTTTAGTATTAATTTAAAAGTACAAACTTTCAAAACGCCAAGGAAAATGTCGAAGTAAAATTTTGGTAATCAGAAATTAATATGTTGTCTCCATTATTTTATGAAATGTTTGAAACAATTCTTATATAAAAAAAAAGTATTCTGTTTATGTGACAAGGTGGACTGTTTAATATGGCTATTTTTATGTCAAACGTAAATAATTATTGTTGTCTGAAATTCAATTATTGTGTAAATGTATCTCCAAATAAGTAATAAATAATTGAGGGGTGACCTCGTGGGGCTCCGGAATTCTTCAGCCTGCAGGCTAAGTTCGGCCTCCAGTCATGGATTATATGAAGAGGCACGTAATATATTGTATATTTTGATAAATTCTCCAAAACTGAACTAACTTTCTTGTACACCACTGACTACAACGCACATATAAAGTATCTCAGGCAGGCACTTTTGATCTCCACTCTTCAGTTCGTTGGTGCTTCACTAAATTTCTTTTTTCATGTACCAATAGTATGTAAAAATAAAAGCTGTTGTATAAAGTTTTCCAATTTTCACGCTGGTTAAGCCTTTTCGCAACAAGCTTCTATTTCCTATTTTCTTTCGAGCAGTAATTATTGTGGTATTGTTCTATTTTATATTAAAGCTCTTCTGTTGGGAGTCTGCAGTCTGCATTTATCGTGTCACTGCAATAACCCTTGTAATTTATTTTTAATTAAAGTCGTAATGGGTTTTCTGTAGAATTCGCTTTGTAACTGGGCAGACAAATGAACTTCCGGGTTAGAATCTGCTATGATCTATACCTACAACAGCGTTCTTTTTCAGGTCTCATTGTGCTGTTTAAGTGAAGTTTCAGCTCTTTGACAATGCTATAGCTCCATTAATAAATTCTTTCTTTGTTTTCCTCAGGATAAAACAGCAAGCACAGTTCTCCGAAATTTTGCTTTCACACGGAAAGCACTATCCCTTTTCAAACAAATACGATTAATCTATAGGAACGACCCCTTTGTGTAACGTAAGAGCTAACGAACTTACGCCAAAAAGAATGTTCCTGCAGACTTTCTTAATCCCCAAGTTTCAGTGCGGAATTCTACACTAATCGCTCAAATTCCTTACTTTTCTTGAAGCAGAGCATAGCCGACAGGGCTTCCGGTTTAATTCCAATTGATGATATTTTGGCAACGGAGTGTGTCAGTTTTGATTCAATTTTGGTAAATACACTTGTCGAAATTTTGAAGTGGCGCTGGCTGCCGAAGAATTAAATTAGCAGACTCAGACGAAAGATAGACGGGTGTTTGCTGTAATTTACCGGTTGTTCAGCAGCTTCAGGAAGCACTGGGACTTTCCGGGTAAACAACACGGTATTTATGCCCTATCATTAAGGGGGAATTTCATTAAGCCAGCAGAAAATGTTTCCCACTTTTGCAACAGTGCGAATTACTCTGATATGGCCCTAACTGAACAGTATATGCAGAATTTAACTTCAAGTAAATTCCGGTTTACATTTTCTGACAGTATCTACATTTACAAGTAAGCTGACAAATCTGCGTCACTCCCAAAAGTAAAAATTTAACTACGGTTACACAGAAAGTTTGAAAACGATAAAGATTGTACTATCCAATAACAAAAGAAAATTTCCTAAAAATTAAATTGCTGTTTCTGCGGATATTTATAAACGTAATGTGTTTTGTTCCAAAACGTTACCGATAATTGTATATTTATGACGTTATTTACTTAGTACGTATGTATTATAAGGTAACAGTTCGATGCAGTGTAATGTATCTGCACCTACATACGATTTAAAAGGTAGTCTCGTAGTTTTATTGAATGAATATTATATGTGCTTAATGTTCGCCACTATTGAACAGCGCTTTTTAAGAGATTTTCAATGACGTATCGCAAAATGAGTGATACCCTTTCAAATTATTTTGTTAGGGTACCTACTGCCTAAGTCATTGAATGGGGAAGGTTAACTTATGAGTCATTAGGTTACCCCTCCATGTTGTAGATACGTTTTCTAGAAAAGTTCAGTACCTATTGGCACACTGTATAGTAACTAGTGTAGTGGTAGCTCAGGCGGCAGAGCGCTTGCTTTCTGGACAAAACGTCGAGTATGTCTTGGGTTCGGTTACCATTACCATTACCACGCAGCATATAAAAATATTGTGCTGCAATCCACCACAGTTATTCTATTTCTTCTTAGCCAACGCCATGCTCATGATTGAAAGAAGGTTTCCTTCATTGATTTCTATTTGTTTCGATTCTGCGCTTCCTTTGTCGAGTTTAACCCTGTTCTTAATATAATTGTACCATCTGTTTGGCAGTCTTCCTTTGTTGTGTTTGTGGTCCCATGGTCGCCATTAAAGGATACTTTTCGTCCACCTGTTTTCATATTTTTGGGCTAGGTGGCCTGCCAAGCTCCATTGTAATGTTCTTTTCTAGAACATCTGGGACTTTCATTGTCTGTCTAATTCACAGATCGGTTTTTCTCAAAATTTTTCTTTTGATTGCTATCTGTGTAGTAGCTAGCTTTTGTAAATGAGTTTTCGCAAAAGACCAGTTTGGACCTCCTCCTACAAAACACAAAATGGGATCTTGCAAATATCTTTCTGTGGAACTTCTGTCGTTCGGATTCGCCGTTAAACTATTCCTCGTGCTAGCACTGAGGAAAACCACCACGGCATTACAATTACCACCGACCTCTTGAAGAATCCAAATCACCTGAGCGTGCTCAGCAAATGTGTATTCCATTAACGCAAGAGAAACGAAATGTACATAAAAGATCAAAAAAATGTGTTAGAGAACTGTAAAATTCGGAACAGCAGTGTGCAATTAAATAAAAATTACTATCAGACTTGCTTAGATTTGTCTTGATGCCATATCTAAATCTCGTGTTTTCAACATAATATTAGGATCATAAATCTGCAATTTGCACTTGTGCAGAAGCCACTTCCATCATTAGCAGGTTTATTGTACAACCCTACACTAATTCTTAGATGGAGTTTTATCGACTATATATTTTAATGCTTAATCTTGATTGGATGAACCCCTTGGGGATGTCTAACAATTGGTTTTATGTAATTCGGTTGCTAGGTAACTCGCTAAAAAATGATGAATTTTGTCTTGTAAAACAAGTAAGTTGCACTTTAGCCACCAAGCTGAAAGTACGCTTATTTTGCACCTCTGCTAAATTTGTATTTTGTGTTTCTAAGTTAGTGTTTTCAAATTAAAATAAATTTGTTAATGGTTATTTATGTATGTATGTACATAGTGCTTTCTTTATGATAAGTTGGCATCAGTCGATCGTCATTTGTTTTTTGTTACTCATCTTTTGTTGATGGGCTGAATTTCAATTTCACTTGACAAGTTGACACAAACGTCAATGTCACTTGTGGAAAATTTGGACTCTACAAGAAATAATTAAAAATAATTAAATATAAATAAATAAATAAAAAGAAGTGCTTAGAAATATTAAAATGGAAGAATTAAATTAGGAGAAGAAACTACAATAAGGAATTAAGGAATAAGGAATTAGAAACAATTTGGAGGTTAAGACCTTTAATTGATTCATAAACGTTTATAATCAATTAATGGTGTATCTTGATTGGAAAGAAGTGTTGAGAGCTGTATTTACTTACGTGTGGCCGAGATTTGGATGCAACAAACAAGAATTAACTGCACTAATTTGGCAGTATTTTCTGTCATAAAAGAGAAAGTACTGATAATTTTGAAATTAATTTTGTTAACTAATTTCTATATGATAATTTTCTTGATTTTCCCTATGTTTTTCTTAGTGTGTGTACTCGCTTTGTTAGCAGCTGCACGAGTTCATACAGTACGACCAACTATAACAGCGACCCTGATATCTGCAAAAAGGTTGGTGCAATTTTATTCGATTTCGTGTTGGTTAAACAATTTATGAATTTGTTTATTTTGAATATTCATGTAGAGGAGGATATCTCGATTAAAAATTTGATATTGTTTTATGGCGCCCAATATAGGTTTAATCATTCACTTTATTTTTATTTGCCCCAACCGATGTTATAATTTACAACCATTAGTAGTAATTTAAATGATTTATTTATAAACCCCTACACAGCAATATATATGTTTATATATATACATATATATATATATCGTATCTTAAGTTTATTGATGAAGAACTACTTTCATCGATAATATCTATTGGTTTAGCTTTGTTGTTAAGGATACCCAGCATTCGATTTTCAAACTTCAAGATAGACGAGGCTGCGCCTGATAAATATTTTAGCTGTTTTGTGTTCAGTATGCATCGCTGAACAATGCTATGAGGAGATTTAGCTCAAATTATGCGATTAATAGCAACACAGAAGCCTCTAATATTGAATTTTAATTATGTTGAAGAAAAGTACTATGCATTTAAAGAGTAAGGTGCTCTAGTTCTAGCTTTAGTCATAAGTGTGACAGGCTTGTGAATGGCTGTTGTAGTTTATTTGTTGTATTCATTTGTAGAAACTTTGATTATTTACGTGGACTGATATACAGTATGTTCATTTAAAAAAAAACTCGTAGCTGGCTATGGTAAATTTACGTATAGTAGCTTCTTACAGCATGCACTTTATAGGAAGCGAAATAACGAAATTTACTAATTTGTAATCAGTACGTAAAACACGATTTAATTAGTAATAAAACAAATTAGTTGTTAGTTGATTTTCTGAACAATTTGAACTTTATAATTATATAATAATTAGATCTTCACGTTTCATTCCCGAAACAGGTGGATTCCGAATTGCTTACTGTTGAACTGTATTCCTATGTATACGTCAAAGTGTATCACATATCCCACATAACCTCGAAATGTGAATGTTGTGTTTGTTGTCAATTTTGGATCTGTTCTTATTTTGATTGTTGCATCGCTTTTAAATCAGTTCTTTTTAGAACTTAACTGGACTTTTGTTAACTGATCCATTATTTTATCATCATGGGGTATACGTTCGAACAAAAAGCTGTTTTATTAGAAAGTTACTTTCGAAATGGTGAGAAAATAAATGATGTTTGGACTTATTCCTTGCAAAGATGCCTAGAAGAGTTTCGTGCAAAGTTTCCTGAGGTCGTCATTAATTATGAAGAGTTTAAAAATACTGCCAGTAGATGTGTTACTCTGTTTCGTGAAACAGGTAGCATTCAACGCAAAAAAGGTAGCGGCCCACCAGTAAGACGAACTGCAGAAGTTGTTGCTGCCGCTCAAGAAGTTATGGACAATGAACCAATTACATCACTTCATCATCTGTCTCAGCAAATCAACCTGTCTGTCGGAGCATGCCACAAACTTCTGCATACAGATTTACATAGGTATCCCTATCGCTTAACTGCAGTTCAAGAATTGTTGCCTGTTGATTATCCCATGCGACTGCAGTTCTGTCAATGGCTTTTGAATAATTTACATAATAATGATGAAATATTACAAAAAAACATTCTTCTCTGACGAGGCATGGTTTTATAAATCTGGTTATGTCAATTCGCAAACAATGAGAATTTGGGGGGCAGAAAATCCACACACATACGTTCAGAAACAATTGCACCCAGAAAAAGTTGGAGTTTGGGCAGCGATAAGTGGAAGACGAATAATTGGACCAATATATTTTGAAGGTAAAATGCTTTTTTATTTTTTTACGAGAAAACTTAAATCATACTTTTTTAGGAACTCTAACTGCAGAACGATACCGCAATACGATTTTAACACCCTTTGTGGAACAACTCCATGATGATGAAATAAGGGGCAGTTTTTTCCAGCAAGATGGGGCACCTTCACACTGCACTCAAGAAACTCTGGAGTTCTTAAGGGAGTTCTTTGACGACCGCATAATTAGTCGAAATGCAACTATTCCATGGCCTCCGAGATAATGCGATTTAGCAATATGTGATTTTTTCGTATGGCCCTACATTAAAAACTCTATTTATGCAACACCTGTTCGTAATCTACAAGATCTGCGACAGCGAATACAAGTAAAGTGTGACGAAATTAATGAGAACCCCATTCTGTTACGTAATGTCATAGATGGTCTCCGAGGAAGGGTTTTTAAGTGTACTGAACAGGAAGGAAGACATTTTCAACCATTTTTATAAATTATTAAGTTATAATATTGGAATAAAAGAGTTACTTCAAAATCTAACTGTTTTGCATTATTGTTTACATTTATAAGTGACATTATGACTGTCAGTTGTAACATATGGGCTAAGACATACCTTGTTAAAAATTTCAAAGCCTGCTAGAGTTTTTTTTAATGAACATACATATCACTTAATGCTTTTAACTATAAATCAAAATATTCTCACCTTCGCATTTTAGTTATATTGTAACCGGTGACAGCTACTTTGCTCTGCTCCAGTAATCCTACATCTAAGCTAAATGTCTGTATTAAGGGTGGCATTGGAGTAAGGGACCAAGCTAGTGACACCAAGTATCTCTCAATTATAATACACTATCTCGGTTGAAAAGATAAATGTTTGGATAGAATTGTTGGAAGCAATGTTATCGTTCTCCTGTTCCTGAATGACATGTTGCGAGCTGAACTATTTCTGCTCGGGTTACAAAATAGTGTAATTACAGCAGCTATTACAATGCTAATTACAAATTTCAAGGCATGCGAACAGTAGGAAATAGTTCTTCGTTTCCACTAAAGCGGGGAAATACTATTACACAATAATAAGCGTGTAGCGGTTTTCAGATTAAATTTTTAACAAAACTGTAATGGTAAATTTTCAAAAATTATTTTAACGAGAAGTGAACGTAAGTATCTGATTGTCAATGCAATATCTTGTATATTATTTCAAATTTAGATAGTACTTATAATTCTCGACACAAAATCTATCTGATAGCGAAAATATACATTCGAAGTAGTAGCAAGATATTAAACAAAAAAGTCACTATATTTTTGTGCAAATACACAGGGTATTTTATTCTAATTGAAGTAAAAGAGTTGATGTACTTTTCCGTGCAAACCACATTACTATTCATATGATAAGTAGTCTACCACTACAGAATTACAGGCGATCTCAAACTTCTTTATGCATTAAACATATTTTAAGAAAACTTAAATGGGGGATTAACAAATAATTAAGCATGGATATTAAGTAAACACTGCGATTGAGAAAGTTAACAAAGTTAGACAATGGAATTATAAACAATGAATAAATTTCATTCTGCAAGGTACGGTTTTCAAGGCTTTCTGCGATTATTGTAAATTGATATGTACGTTTTGAACAGATACACATCACTATGGGCACATTCGCCATTTTCATTGTTCCAAAATGAGAAAGTACTATTTCTATTTTTTATAGAAATTTAAAATTTTTATGTTAAACATTTTAAATTACTGAATCAGCACACCGTGAAAGGCACGCGGTTTAAGATAGTCAAACCACACATACAGGGGTCAATTTACCAACATACATTGTGATATATTGTCACGCCTTTAATCTTTACTACATAAAAAAATTAGCTGAATTACAAAAAAAAAAACACTTCGCAACTACGCCACTGCTTAGGTAGAAAATTACCAAGTTGACAAAAGTTAGAATCCCGGAAACCCAATCGAAGAAGGAGTAGGTTCCAACAATTAATTTATAGGCGTTACCGACTTATGACTTACTAACTTCGTCCGAGATGGTAAATGGGAAGTCGGACCCCAAGATAGATAATTACCTACCTTTATATCTCCTATGCTCCTGTGCTTTAGGTAGATTTAGTTCTAGATATTTCGTTGTAAAATAAAAGACAAGTTGCAACCAAAATCTCATTTAATTAAAATAAGACACAAATCTCCAAGTTATAATTCTGAAAAAATAAATAAGATTGCAAATAGCAGTCCCAATCTTACGTTCAGGTAATAACATAAACAAATTAACCGGGCGAGACTCAAACAAAGTCAGGCCAATTGTTGCACTCCCCAGAATAAACTTATATTAACAGAATTTTAGCGCATAATACGAAAAAAAGGAGGCCTCGTAATCGTAAACCGACAAGAAAAACCTTACTGCAATCAAAACCCTGAAAACGCAATATAATCCAACTTTTGGAGCACCCTATATATAATGTATGTAAAATTGTTCTCCCACTAAATTTGATAATATAATATTAATTAACGTCTAGAAATTCCCTCAATTATACACCCAAGATTACAATCCCTTAACACAATCAATCAGTTAAATTATACTGACTCGCAGATAATGCAATTATAGATAACGGACACGTAGTAACAGTTTACAGCGAAATAATACTAAAATCACTTCCTTTGTTGCAGTGGAAACGACTATCTTTGCGGCCAGGTTCCCAAAATTCTTATCACTGAGGCCAAGCGCATCAGGTCAATCTTGTAAAACTTTCCCAAGGTACTCGTCTATATATGCGTATTTAATTGACCTTATTCACGGGAATTCCACCGAGCGAATTTTGCCTAAATTAATATATCAGAAATTAATATTACAGTTCGGGGAAGACTTAAGACTGAACAAATCTTTCTATAATTAACTAACTCACCAGTTGATGGAAACTGGCACACAAAGGATTATCTTCTTGACCGGAAAAATCTCTGGATCGGAAAGTTAATTCCTGGAGCTTTTGCTCTCCTCCAATTATAGGAAAATGAGCTCCTGCGTATAGCGACTCTAAATCGGAAAATGAATTCCAAATCGTCAAACGATTCACTAAGAATAGATCACTATTCACGAATTTACATCCGGTAAGACGACAATACTCAACTGTCCTAGTTACGGAAACCGTGTTTTAGAATTTCCTTCCCCCCCATTTTTGAAACTCAAATACCTACTGCGCCGCTTTGACCGAATCGAACTTCGGAATAGTCCTATAAGAATGTGAATAACTAAATATGTATTAAGGGTTGCCTTCTATTAGGCGCGGAAATCGTTACAATATCTCTGGAAGTAAAATAGATAGTATAAGCAAATTTTCAGCATCGTTTTTCAGTTAACGTGTATTGTCTTATCGCCAATAAACAATTAATTGGCCCTTTTATTTTTGAAGATCGCCTAACAAGATGACAATACTTGGAATTTTTGCCTAACATAATAAATGCCAAGTACTATCAGCATGGGGCTGGTCCACATTTTCTCCGTTGGTCACGCTTTATTTAAATGGAACTTTTCCAAACGACGGATTGGTCGCGGTGGTTAGATTAGTTGGCCGTCAAGTTCTCCACATTTCTTCACATCATTAGACTTTTGTTTGCGGGGCTAGTTAAAAAGTGAGGTGTACAAGTCAGAAGTGGACAATCGGAATGTCGTATTGTAAATGGAGCTGCTTATATAAAGGAACATCGAAGTGCACTCGGGAGAGCAACAAGCGCTGTGCGCAAACGAGCCAGAAAATGCCTGAAGCTCCATGGAGACATCTTTAAAAATTTATGGTATTTTATAATTTTAATACGATAGTATTGTTAACACAAATAGAAATCTTATTACAACTTTTGTGTTTTTTAGCCATATACTAATATATAGACTACGCTCCAGGTGTTTAGCACTTTCCTCCCAGTTCACCCTATATAATACGTTTTATGAAAAAACTATTATGTATGGAAATACTTATGACAGCGTTGTCTGCAGGGCGATGTCGTATTTCCGGGTTAACCTTTAATTTCTTGTTAAACAGCAAATGATTCTTTACCTAACCGTTTATTCCAATTAGCACCAGTCAAAGTTAAAGTGATTACCGCAAACAATTAATACACTTTGTTAGGGAACTTATGTATTCTTAAAACGCAAAATGCTGTATTAGTGAATGACAATATAAAATCAAAACTTGGACCTTATCGGAACCGAATATGGAAAACTGCCTGCCTGTATTTCCTAACATCATTTACAATTTAAACTATAGTTAAAATCGACTTAAATAGATTAGGTGTAGTATAAGAAAGTTATGTTACATCCACTATAAAGAAGGTGATTTGAAAATGAACACAAAAAACTAAATAGAAACTAACTCGGATTTTTTTAAGAAGAGAGATCAACTTAATTTCTCATATATAAGGTGTAAGATGAAGTGATGTCATCCTTTTAAGGGTATATTCTACAGCCCAAAATAAGAAAAACAGTCATATAAACATGTTATAGGCAAAGAAAGTTTCGAATAGCATTAATTTTAAACCAGCAATTAGGGTTGTTTCGGAATAAATTATTAAAAACAACTATTTGGCAAGAAAACAAAGTTGCTACAAACGAAGAGTATGCAGACATGCATCTTATGTATGGTTTGACCTCTGGAGACGGTGTAGTGACACGGAATGTTCGCCAAGAATGTGTTCCTAATAGAACAGTTTCGGATAGAAGAACATTCGAAGCAGTTGACACACGATTAAGAGAAGCCGTTAGGCATAAGAGGCACATAAATCGCTATCCTAATGTTAAAGAACAGCGGATCTTCACATTATAAAGGATAATCCAGCAGCTTGTACAATTCCAATTGGAGGTATTTTGAATGTTAATTATATGATAGTTTGTCGTAGCCTTCATGAACAGTTATTGCACCCTTTCCATTTTCAAACAGTACAAGCCTAAATCCAGGTGATTATCCGAATACGTTACAGTTCTGTAGAAGGCCGCAACGACGTTGTGTGCAGGATCCTAATTTTACGAGTAGGATTTTATTTGCTGACGAGGCAAGTTTTACCAGAGAGGAAATTGTAAATTCGCACAATCTGCATCTTTAGTTGGATGAAAATCTCCATGCTGTTAAGAGTGATTTCTCACCAGCAATGGTTTTCGATTAACGTCTAGTATGGCATTATTGGCGATTTCTTAATTGGAGCCTATATTCTGCTTGCGCAATTGAATGGGCAAACTTATTAGTTATTAAGTATTAAAAGTATAAAAAAGAAAAAGATATTGTTACATTATTTACATTATTAAGGTATTGTGAAACTTCCTTTGCCCATACCTTTCTTGGAGAGCAACAAATTTTTATGTTTTAGTAGAATACACCCTTAAAAGGATAACATCACTCTATGTTACTCCCTGTATTAACGATACACACCTGTTACTGTGCTATTTGATATTTGATATACTTCCAGTATTCCAATCATCGTACCTGCAACAAAAAAAAACAGCGTTTTAGTAAAACTATCCACGCGATTCATCAATTAAAAGAAGATTTTTGTTCTCTAATTATTCTCCCCTTCTTTGTAGGGTTTGTGAAGTATCAAAGTTAATTACAGTTTTTAAAGTGCATAACTAACGACAATTTAAGATCCCCCAGTAAAGTGCGTGACAGCTTCCACATTGCACGTAATGGCCCATCGATTTTTTGTTAATTAATGAACTTCGTCGTTCGCAAGCTGATAACGCACTTTCGTTAATCAGCGCTATTCATAAACAATGACAATTTCGAGAACCACTTGCACCCGCGAGTCATTTATAATTGCTTTACCTCTTTTATTCCATCGTTCGTCTAATTAAGTGCTGCCCGTTACTTTGTCGTCCGGCACCCTTTCCTAAATTCAAAGTATTTAGCCACAAAGAAAACGCATTGCAATTATTTTCGTTGCTTGAAGGAACATCATTTTAAAGGCGCTTGAAAATCCATTTTCAGGCTTGTTAATTTGTTGTCATTACACTGCTTTGATAAAGAACAACATTGTTAAGAGACAATTTAATTACAATGAAATTAAAATTTGTGCAGTCAGCTTCAGGGGGAGTTTTAATCCAATCATGCTCTTTTTCCATAATTAGCTGATTTAAAAATTAAGGTCTCTGTGAGTATCGAAATTCACGCCCGTTTCAACTAATAAATTTACATGAAACTTTAAGTTAAATTTCAAAAAGTAAAACATTTTTACATTAGTATTTCTCTGAAACATAACTCTTAAAAGGTGTAGGATCCTGTCTCGAAATCGCTGCCTATACTTATTATATTTTGTTGGAAGTTAGGGAAAATATCAATAGAAACATGCAATATTGTAAACTGTGTAAGGCGACAACGCTTGGGTTGTATTAGTGTGTTTGAATAATGTAAATGTTTCAATGATGGATTTAATAATGTACAACGTGATACTCAAACTGGGTGTCCGTTGACCTCAGAAAATTCAAATTCGGTCGCAAGAGGTCGTGCAATTGAGGTAGAAGATCATGGAATGACCCTCAGAATGGTATCAGATGAGTTAAATATGAATAAGGATACGATTTGACGAATTATACATGGAGATTTGAAAAAGATATAGATCTGTGCAATGTTTATTACAGAAAGTCTTTCGGATAAACAAAAGCAGAGAAGAGTTGCACAGTGCACCAACTTTGTTCAGACTCCCTGAGACGCAACTCCAGAGTATGCAGTGGATTGGAACATCATCACGAAGACCCAAAAATTTTTGTTTGCTAAAGCTCAGATTCAAAATTGATTGCCTTCTTCGAACAGGGTGTAATTCATCAGGAATTTGTACTTGTAAATATAACATTCTACGTTGAAATGGTACCCAATATGAACTGAGTTTGAAGTAATTTCCTACGGTGCTATCGTGATCAGTCACTCACCTTATTGACTTGCCTTCGTACCAGCAAACTTTGCCTCTTTCCTACAGTGAAAACTGTTCTCAAAGGGAAACTATATTACGCACAGTTGATATTAAAAAAAATTTAACGAAATTATAAGCATTTTCTTCTCACGCATTTGCTAACTGTTTGCAAACATTTTACCAAAGCTGCAATAAATGTATTATATACTGTATATATCTGTTTTTGTAACAAGTTGAGATCCGAACAAATTTAGGACAACCCGAGATCCGCCATAAGGGAAAGGGGTATTAGAGTATATTTCTTATTAATGGCTTTATAATTAACAGCTCAAGACCTACCCCTTTAGAGGGGAAACAATTTTGCGATTTTAATGTACGTGATAAATAAATTACGAAGCGAGATCCGTAACGGCTATATAAATTCGAGATCCATGTTTGTATATCGGGAAATATATATCACAGAGTGAGATCCGCCGGCGTTGCCAAAGTTTTACGGTAACCTTGGCGTTACAGCTGTTTTAAGTGATATCTTGTTTATACATATTACTGCCGGTCACTACTGATTTGTGCAACGTGTGCAAATTGGGCTGAAACAAGAGAGTTTTATCCTAAATGTTACGTATTTAAATAAGATTCTACTGTCAATACGTTTTTATAGATTCATTTTGTTGATTGAATGTTTGTTATATTAGATCAGCACTTCTTTGAGTTCATACTGTCGACTAGTATACCGGTACTATGGATTTTCGTAGCATATTAACTATGCAGACGTTTTCTGCTTTTATGAGCAATACTACTTTGCTTCAAGCAGAAAATTTAAAGCCTGGGTTTCTTTTAAAATTGGTATAACTAAATGAAACCTGCGTTTCAAAGTACAATATGAAGCAATTCTGTAGTGTAACATCCCAAAAGAGAAAAAGGTAGAACATAACTTACGGAAGGGAAGCGTTTGGGGCAAAATGATCGCTACTTGCAGCTTAAACGTTACAAGCTTTTCGAAGTACCTCTTCAGAAACAGCGCAAATAATGAAAGTGGTGAAAAAATTATTGTGTTAGCAAAAGGATCGTAAAAGAAAACATATGATTGACTTTTTACCGAAATTTCCATTTTATATGATGGAAATATAATTAGACCTGCAACGAGACCTACTTCTACAGCTACAGATTATTACTTTCTTATCATTTGCATTCTTTTAGCCACTTCACATCCTCTGTAGCTGGCTGGGTGGGCTCCGCCACACTTGGCCATTTTGGTTAGATGTTTTCATTCATTTTGTATTCTTTTGTGTGGTGTTTTCCAGCACATTTTACGCATCTTGATTCTCTGTTTGCAGAATCTTTGAGTGTGTCTATAAGTTTGGTATTTCTTCCATTGGGAGACTAGTTTTGATTTTCTTAGGTGTTCTATTTCAACCTTCATCCCCAATATCCCTTTTATCCCGTATATTTTTTAATGTCTTCATCGTTTTTGAAATTTAGGATAAATACCGGAAAGGGTTTCTTCCCTTCTCTCTGCAGAATATTAACGGCTTCTATTTTTTTGTATCCGTGATTACACAAATTTTCTATGTGTTCTGGAGCTCATGGCAGGCTCAGTTTCCTCGCCATGACTTTCATTGTTCGTGTTTGTTTATCTTAGTATGAATGCCAAAAAGTACTATTTTTCATTTAGTAGGTTTGTTAGTCTGCTATACTCTTCTGCACAAGCTCCATTTATTTTCACCTCCATGTCATTCATTATAACTGCTGGAAATATAAACTTTTTGACTTTAATCTGCGTTATAATACATCATAGTTTTTAATTTGGCTCAAATTATAACAATTATATGTTATACATAATAAAGCGGCAACCGTTTCGATATTCAAGTCAGAGGCACTAATGCAAATGTGGAAAACAATAGTAACGTTTCGGATATCTTTAATAGTACCAAAACACATACTCAAAAGAGTGTTATTATCAGGCTTAGGATAAATATACACCTAAAATTTGGAAAATATTCACGTAGAATACCGAAGATAAGCATTTAAATATGCTCTTTAAATTATACTCCTTTAAGTAAAGTAGGACCCGGATAAATACAAAAACTGATGCTACCGAAAATGAGATTTTATCGACAGATTATTACTTGCCTTTTTTTTCGAACAATTTTTATGATTTGCCGTAAAAACAACACAATAAAACGATTAAATCATTCAAAAAGTTATGTAAGAAGCTAAATTCTGGAAATATTGCACAGCTAATAAATGTATTACAATTGCATATCTGACGATTTTGTAATTTTCAGTTAATTTTAATACATATACTTGCACATTATTATCTTATTTTTCTAGCTAGATCTTTTCTAAACATTCGCATTCCCTTTGCTTTATAAATAGATTGGTACAAGCTTTTGTTTCTGTTTACTTCAATACAATATTTGTTTTATTTTCTTTTCAAATTAATAAAGTATAATAAGCAAAAAACGATTTACACATTAGCAGCCTTTAGTTTTTTAAATTTAATATAATTTACGGTTATTAGTTACTAATCAATTATTGATTTATCAATAAAATCCTGACTACTTTGCAAAATAGTGATTAGTAAAGCAAATTGTAATTCTTAACCTTCTTCACATTATTTTTATTTAAATAATATAGGTCCTTTAAATTCGCTACACATTGTCTAAAAACTGAATTTATTTTTGCCTTTTGATAATTTACGATCGTTTTTTTTTGCGATAAGTATTTCTATCGCTCAAAATACAGTAACTAAACATATTTTTGATGAAGAGTTACTTTCAACAAATAATGGCAAATTTTATTTGATGTTGTTTTGCCTAAGCAATCCCATTTCAGTAAGACATTGATTAACAATTAAATGTGCTAATAGGGTGTCTACAATTTCCTACAAAATTGGTTTAAATATGGTCTATTTTCCTGCAATTTTTAATGTAATTGTACATTATTATTTAAAGTCAATTTTTTAACATAACAATTGATAATATTTTTGCCAAGTCAAGGCTTACTAATGTTAAGATAGTTTTGTACCTGTAATATTATTAATTTTACAAATTAAACTAAACAGTATTGGACTAAACAGAAACCTATGGCGGCGTGTATTTAAACAACAAAGAAAGTATCCTAAGTATTTTGTTATAAATAAAAACATTGGGATTTTTTTATTTTTTAGACAACAATAAAAATTATTTTGTTATTTAAATGTTAGGTGTTAATAAGTAATGCTAATAGTACTTAACAGAATTTGTAGCTCTTACTTTTTACGAGATTCCCATGCACACGCATGGAAGTAATTTTAAGAATATATAAATTAAAAAATGCAACGTACGACTAACGAAGCGATTAGCAAACTCATTTTCCAAGAAATCAAGATGCAACTACATCTGCGATGTTGCCAAGCATGCCGGATCTCAAGTTGACTGCAAAATACATCTTGAGGTTTTATACAAAAAAGGCGCTGCAGCGCTCTCTACAGTGGGGTTAGATGAACTTCTAGAGTATAAAATCGAGCAAAATGGGTACAAAGCGAGCTCCGGCCAAAAATTTGAATTTCACCACCCCTTCACATGTCCTCTTGAATGAGTACGATATACACATGGATACAAGACGCGATCCAAAACCGGATCTCACCCTGCAAAAAGGATCTCATCTTGTACAGGTTGTAACTCCAAAAGATCTCGACTTGTACCGAAAATATATATATATATATATATATATATTGCCGTGTAAAATAATTTTAGAATAAATATTAATATCTTTAATCTGCTAATTGTTGAACGAACCTTACATCTTGATTCTTTCAAAACTGCCAACGGTATCAATGTTGCGACCTTTTATTCTGATGTTTCATCTCGACACGTCGCTGAGTGGAACCAGGATTGTTGACAATGCGGTTCTTACAACTTTTGTTAGTTAAAAGTTGTTAAAATCCAATGAAATACTTCAATCACTTTTGTTTAAGTGTATTAAACAGATCAGATAAGTAGCTTTGTTCATTAATATTTTAATTCAACCAAGATTGCTTTTGATGAATTATAACTTTATTTATATTTCAGGAACGTTGAAAATAATCAACACAATTCGAACTCCAAACTCCAGGTTAATTTTATGTTTATAAATTAAACACTTTCGCAGATTTAACTTAGATAAGATTTATTAATCTTTCCAACACATAACAATCACATCACATACGTATAATTTTGAAATTTAAATGAACTTCATCGAACATACACAAACTTTTAACCGCAAAACAGAATGTAAATAAACCTTGGCCACGCCCAAAGTTTGCAAAATTAGACTCTAATAAAGTTTTATGTTAAATTCGGAGCAAATAATTTATACGTGCTTCCACTATGAGCACTTTGAAGCGACTAAAATCCACTATTTCCCACAAAATCCTTCTTAAATTTAAAAATGTACCAATCAGGATACAGTAAACAATCGCTAAAATCTACAGCTGACTTGAAACATTACAAAACTGTTAATAATAGGATTAATACAATAAATTTCAACAAACAAAGTTCATATTTGTAATCTACATAAAATTTAGAAACTTTTAATATCAATTAAGCCATGATTTGAGACAACAAATATACACGTGGTAAAAATATCAATTTTATACAAATTTCACTTAAAACTTTTCAAAATCATTATAAACATAAACATATATCACTAACAAATGTACAAA
>JABXWE010020852.1:0-24190 GCA_014611495.1 Limonius californicus | reverse complement strand
ATATTTAAAATTTTGCTAGCTGCTTTCGAGATTAGTCACAGCTACACACTTTACATACAGAATACAGTGAAATACCGCAAGCTACAATTGCTAAAAATATTTTAAATTTTGCTTGTTGCTTTTGAGATCAGTCATAGCTGCAAATTTTACATATACAATACAGTGAAATCATACAAGCTACAATTGCTAAACATATTTAAAATTTTGCTAGCTGCTTTCGAGATTAGTCACAGCTACACACTTTACATACAGAATACAGTGAAATACCGCAAGCTACAATTGCTAAAAATATTTTAAATTTTGCTAGTTGCTTTCGAGATGAGTCATAGCTGCAAACTTTACATATAGAATACAGTGAAATCACACAAGCTATAGTTGCTAAAAATATAGTAAATTTTGCTAGTGGCTTCCGAGGTGAGTTATAGTTTAAGCTTTAAAATTCAGTAAACATCGTAAATCAAAACAATTAACTCGTAAACGCTCGTTACATATGGGATATCCTTCATTATCTTTGTATCTTTGTTCTACATTTTTAAGATAAATTGAGAAATGTAGTAGAAGGTAAAAATATTTTACGCGTATTGGCAGCTTTTACAGTATTTACCAAAAATAAACCTCATTTTTGTAATATATTTAAAATATTTTTTTATTGGTCGTTTATTTGCACCGTCTGTAGTTCACTTATATCAATATTCTGAAAACGAAGTGATTGCTATGTAAAACCACAACATTACTGATGGGTAATACATCTAAATTAAGACTCCGTATATCATGCATAGAAATCCGAAAACTCTCTTAACAAACCTTAACGGATGTACCGTTAAGAGACAGTTATGCCTGAATTACACGCACGTCACGTAGATGACAATTGTCTTCTCGCTCTTCCGTACCGCTCTGTTCACAGTTAAAACAACTGATAGCTTGTTTAGCCGGGAATTTTCGCTAAGAAAGTAAAATACAGACTTGCAAAAAATTTGATAACCTTCCCAGTGGGTCAAACATTAACAGAAACATTAGAATATCATTTGTAAAATGATCAGATACGTGAGACTGCGAGGACGTGATACAAATTAACATATCACATCATCTATTAAAGCCATCAGTGCGCTACTTGTAATCTAAGTAATTATTGGTGTGTGAAGGCTGGTGTATTCAGTAAAGTGCCGTGTATAATTTTTTAACGATTGTTGCTTTAATTGGCAATAAAAACAAAAATACTACTAGTAAACCCACATACATCTCATGCAAATAATTAAACGAGTTGTTTAATAACGAGAAAAATATAACCAGAGCAATTACAATTAAATTATTAAATTGCATGTATTTCCGGTAATGGAAATTATAAGTTCCAATTCTGATTCGATGCCATTGTTCTATCAGCCTGTTTTTATGAAATAGAATTTGCTACAAACGAAAACGTCCTAAATAGTTACCCAGAAACTTTCGTCTTCTTCTTCTTCATCTCATTCTCCTTTTTCTTCCTCTCCATTTTGGTCGAAACCGATTTACTATCTCTATCTATAGTCTTTTAGCTCTCAAGAGAGCTTACATGCAAGTTGCGTGCGTGTGAAACAATATACACCAACATAGGGGACCTACAGTTTAAGGGGGTCTCCGAACCACAGTAAGTGTCTTGCACTTCTTCAATGAAGGCAGAAGTACCTCGGTGATGTGTCATTGCCTTCCCAGGGAAAGATTATGGATTGTATCATAGCAGGTTGTTTAAGCAGAAATTCACCCCCCCCCCACTTCGATCTATTGAGATATTTTGGGAAACCTTCTAAGTGCTAAACTTCTTACGATCCTTACGACGTTCGGGAAGGTGTTTTGTTCACTTCGTCTGGTGTTATGTACACCTTTCGGGGGTTATAACTATGCAGTGGAAAAGAATGTGTTCCGCTATTTCATACATGTTTTCCTCAGCTTTGGCCATTCTATTCAGATGACATCCCAATGGGAATGTCCCGTTACAAGCGAAGTTATTTCCCTTAACTCCTGTTTGCTGAGTAGTTCTCACGCTCTGTTTGGTGAACGCTAAATACATTTCTTCGCCTGTCTGATACCTGGGGTATGGTTCCAGTGGGTGAACTTATCGTTGTCGTTTATTTTAAAAGGCCATTCGTTTAGTGTACAGTAAAGTAAATATGTCTTGGTATTGTTTTGATTTTAAGATAATTGAGGGTTGTCTGAATCATGTTATTAAAAGAAAATAATAAGGTGAAAATATTACACTAAATGCAGTCCACATATATCATAAACGTAGGTTGATTTTGTTATATTTTTGCAATAATTTTATCTTAGGCTATTTCAGCAGCCTTTTAAAAAAGTCTTATAGACGTGGGTCCGAAATCGCTTCGATACGGAGTTACAGCCCTCCGAAGTTACACCTATCCCATCACTTTTGTTGGTAGTACAAAAAGTATAGTACCAACGATATTTCCTAAACAGTTACACTATGTTTATTTCTATCTAAAATTATATTTGCTTTGCAATACAATAAGGAAACAACTTACTAGTAGCTAGTAACTATTAACAGAAAGTAATTATTACAATTTGTTAAACCATTTTCTTTTCATGTTGTTTTCTGAATGGCACTTAAAAGGAAAGAAAATGGAAACATGTTTTCATTGATGTTGCTTTTTAACAACACTATTTTCGAATCCTAAACAACTGACAGTTATTTTAGTTAGTTTATTTGAATAGTTTCTTACAGACTCCTGGTTAATTTTTTGTTCAAACACTTTGGACAGCGAATGACACAAACACTTTGGATTAAAAATGGAGGAATGCTACAAGTTGTTCTCTAGTAGGCTGACCTAAAGAAGTCATCGCGCATACTTCTAATACAGACTGTAAATGTTGGTTCCAAAATGGCCGCCACAAACCTAATACAAAAAGCAATCTATTTGCTACCATAATAAGATCACAAAATAGATAATAAACTCATAGAAAAAGCCTTTAATTAATAACAATAATTTTATTATTTAACAATACATGTTACAGTTATAAATTGTTAAGTTATATGGGGTGTTCATAATTTAAATATTTTTTGGAACAGTTCAAACCAGATACTCCACCTCATTTAATGTTTAGATTTATTGAAAATACAAGCAGTTTTGAGTACATTGTCGTTTCACATTCTGTAAGATAAATATATCAGTTAAAAGTTAATATCTATTCCACTTTTTCTAACTCACACTGTATCTAAGAGCTTCTACTTAGACTACAACGGCATACCATAAGGGCATGAACATTAATGAGCCTTAGTTGTAGCAATCTGTTATTCGTTTTCTGTTCATACCAATATTCTTCAAGATGCTCTTCTTAGAATTCTTCATCTTCTTCTCCTTTCTTCTAAATACGTTGTAGCCTATTCGTTCCAGATGCTGTTTTACACAGAGTCACGCCATCTCCTTTATGATCTTCTGATGCTTCTTTGTCCTCCTGCTGATTTATCTCTAGCCATTTGTACTACTCCATTTTTGGTTATTCTGGTTACATGAACATCCCATTCTCTTCTTTTCACTTAGATTAATTAATCGACTGTATATGGCATTACTCCCTGATATCTTCATTACGTATGCGATCCATCCTAGTTTTCCCTACTATCCTTCTTAGTTTTGAAAAAATAATATTTTTATATCTACAAAATTATTATTTACGTTTTCCTTCAAATTTACA
Organism: Limonius californicus; assembly: GCA_014611495.1. Classification (NCBI taxonomy): domain Eukaryota; kingdom Metazoa; phylum Arthropoda; class Insecta; order Coleoptera; family Elateridae; genus Limonius; species Limonius californicus. The sequence continues at coordinate 20,509 of JABXWE010020852.1, read as the reverse complement.
ACAGACATAACCTCAATCTAGAGCTGTATAATTTTAATGTATTATTCTATTCTTGGAGATAAGAAAATATTAACTTTATGTATGTGTAAAACAGCCTACCTATATTACTTTTTGGAATGAGAACTAATATACATTTACGGGACAGTATTATTTAGAACTTACAGTGGTGTGAAAAAGTTCTACATCAGTTCCACGAATAAGATAACTTACAGTTTAAACTTATTTTTTTCAAATATTTTCATTTCAATATTGCAAATATAATACAGGTACTTAAACACAATACTAGTAATAATAATAGCACACAAATATTGACCCATAAAAAAAGGAAACAATTCGATACATGAAAATTATTCAAAAACAGAAAAATTGTACATTATATATAATGATGTAGTCTACACTTAAACGTTTATTGCAATACACACTAATACCAAGCATCAATTAGAGATTCTATTAATTTTACTTTTTTTTGTGGGATTTTATCTTGCAATAATGTTAGAAATCCACCGCCATATGTTTTCTATAGAATTTCAGTCCGGGAATAGTGTCGGTCAGTCTATTATTTTAATTTTATTGGTCGACATTCAAGATTGAACAACCTTTGCTCCGTGACAAGGATCATTATAATCTTGTCTCAGAGTATTTTTGATTACTCTAATAACTGTGGATAGCTATTTCACGAGTGGAAGCGCCTTGATTATGATGAAAAATTATTTCATATCGTTTTTCATCCCATACTTGGAACGATTTTTTTTTTCAAGTAGCATTTGGCCGCTGTTAAGGACATGCAAAATGCAACAATTAAAACCCATCTTTGCTTTATAAAAAATTTATTCAACAATTTAATTACAAATAATTACTGTTACAGTTAAGGCACATATCTCATTGTTTTACTAACCGACGTATATCCTGCTCCTAGAATTCTTATCGCTGCTGATTGAAGAAGTCTTCCACGGCTATTTGTACTTCTGCGTCAAACTCAAAATGCCGACCTTTTAACGCCTTTCTTAGCGGTCCAAAAACATTTAAATCGTAAGGCGATAGATCCGGGCTATAGGGTGGATGCTCTAAAACCCTCCATTTCTTTCGTTAAAGATTTTGTTTTACCACATTAGCAACATGAGGCCTAGCATTGTCTTTAGCAAAATGACCCCACGCGTAAGTTTTCCTAGACGTTTCCGTCTTATTGCTTGATGAAGCTTGTTCAAAGTTTCATTGTACAGATTTGCATTGACATTTACTCCAAGTTTGTTAAACTCTATCAACAAGGGTCCTTCTTGGTCGAAAAAAATGTTAACATCACTTTGCCTGCAGAAGGTTGTGCTATAAACTTCTTCGGTGGTGGTGAACTTGAATGTTTCCACTGCATCGACGATAACTGGATGGTTCGTAGTAATGGCGCCAAGTTTCTTCATCAGCAACTATTGACAGAAGAAACTCATCACCATTTTGCCTCTTTGAGGTGTTGCAGAGATAAGTCCATTCCCAAACATTTGTGTTCATTAGACAAGAGACGAGGAATCCATTGCGAACAAGGTTTGCTTTAACCCAGATTACGAACAATACTATAGACAGATCCTACACTCGCCCCAACAATTTCTGAAATGGTTCTAATTGAAATTTGACGATTTTCTCTAATAAGGCCTTTTACACGTGCCATATTGTTTTCTGTTAATGCAGTACACCGTGCAACTGGTCTTAACTCATCCATAGTCCCCTCTTTTCCATTCTTAAATTTTCGGCACCATTCCTTCACAGTTGGGTACGAAGTACATGCATTTCCCTAAACTGCTTGCATTCGCATATGAATCTGCAATGACTGCACATCCTCAGCGCATAAAAATTGTAGGACGCTGATCAAACTTGGACGGATTTTCAACTACAAACGCCATTTCAAAATCCAAGTTTTAAGAGTCAGAATCAAATTCTAACGCCAGAAACTTGTTAATGTGTTGCTTACAAACACTACTAACATGAACAAACGCCATTAGAATTATTGCATTTGTTTTTAAGGCTAAGTTGATCAAAGATGGGTTTCAGTTGAACAAGCCTCGTATATACTCATAACATAATAAGTATTTCTCCTAATTATGCTTGAAGTTTCATGTTAAATGCATTTTAATAATTCCATTAGAAAATGCGCGAATAACTGGTTATCGATTTTAGAAGAGAACTTACCTTGATTGTTTTCTATAGAGTTCGAAGTACCTAATTAAGACATAAGTCGTTGACAGTAATTTTTGGAAACTATGCCAAAAATTTAGCTTAATTTCAAGAAATAATTATTTTCTTGGGTGTTGCAGAATTTTTTCACACTACTGTAGAATGCCAACTCATAGAAATCCTACTTTTATAAATAGTTCCATTTTGAAATTGTTACAGCATCGTTCTTACTCCCCATACCTTAACCTGAATACGATTGACTGTATCAAGTTTTCGTAGTTGAAGGTGCGGCCAACGAGTAAAAAATTTGCTGATTAGGACCAGGTAAAGAGGTTGAGAAGGTACACAATTTAAAATAACAGTTCGCTTTAAAAAGCAACATTGCCATCTGCTTAACATTCCATACTATTTTCTTTAAAATCTCTATTTGTTACATACAGCAATATAGGTTTTGTTCTTTGGAACCTTCTAACACTTGTTCCACGAGCCGTCCCTTCCTTCGTCCGAGTCTTGTTGATGTTCTGAAACTGGTGCAATAAGAAAACAGGTGTGTGTAGAAGAAATATTACTTTATTATATTGTAAAGTGTGTTCTGTTTTTCGACTTTCATATACAATATAAAAAATCTGACCCTGTGCATCCTTAATTTGAATTAAGTCTCTTTGAGATAACAATTATGGTGTTGTAAAACCTGAGTAAAGGTAAATTTTATTTGATTGAACTAACAAATACATTTCATCATTATGAAATTAAATTGGATCTTATTTAAGGCCAATTGTGTGGAAAAGTTGGTGCGCAACATTTATTAGACCTATACAGGGTGTTTCCTAAGTACGGTACATAACTTCGGGAGCGTGTTCTGCCGCTAAAATAAAGGTAACTTTGCTATATAAACTATGTCTCAAAAATGCTTCGTTACGGAAATACAGGGTGTGAAAGTTTCACTTAAAAATTACAATAATTTTTATGATTTTGATTTGTCGTACATTGTTAAAAGAGTTTAAGAAGAATAAAAAAGAATGAAAAACTTTAGTGTCTTTATTGCTTTAATATGATTTTTCCACGTGGCTAATTCATGAATATTAGTTATTACGGCGCACTGTAATGTTATTTATTTTTTTACTCGAAAATGATGCGTTCTACGAAAAAAAGTCAAGAGACCTTTTTTCTTCCAAATCGAACAGGCAATTCAAAAAACACATTGAAAAAGAACAGTGGCGTATCTCGTTTTTCATTCCAAATTTATCAGCGATTAGCCTGCCCGCACGCTACTGGTTAAACTAAAGCCACTATTTTTACCGTAAAACACGCACCGTTACTAACTCTCAAATCCTGCAAAATTTAATTAAAATGTCTCAACTGGTTTTGGAACTATTAAACAAATTGTAATTTTTAAGTGAAACTTTCACACCCTGTATTTCCGTAACGAAGCATTTTTGAGACATAGTTTATATAGCAAAGTTACCTTTATTTTAGCGGCAGAACACGCTTCTGAAGTTATGTACCGTACTTAGGAAACACCCTGTATATACGATCCGCATGACTATCAGAATATCAAAATTGGGTGTCCACTAAAAGAAAACCTATTATCAAAGATGACGGTCATACAAAACATTTAGAGAGGATTGTTTTGCCTAAAGCCGTTCTATTTAAATCACTCTGTAACGTTTCAGCGGGTTGGCTCTAAACTTTTCAAGCTCACTGTATTCCTAAATCTGGTTCCTGCTGTACATACCCTTCTACAAATTGGCTTAAATATTCGATCAAATAAACAAGCTTAAGTGTTTTAATGTATTCTAACTGTATTTTGATTCTTGTCATAAGAAGTGGATGAAGTTTAACTTTCAGGTTCGGAGAACAACCTACCTTGCACAAAACTTGTCCAGGTCAAGACACGCATTCTTGTATTCTGGCGCACAAGGTCTAGGTAATCTAAATATAAACTGAAACCGTATTCAGTTGATCCACTGGTTTTTTTCGGTGTTATGCGGACGTATGAGTAAACTTTGGGGCAGTTTTGATTTTGGGATTTTAATTTGTCACTTCTTTCAAACTTGAAAATGTAACCTGTGAATAATGGACGAACTATGCCCTTTACGATCACTTAACTCTTAGTTTATTTCAGACAGCTATCAGTAATTGAAGGATAATAATTTAGTTACTTGCAAGTGAGCATTGCTCAAGCATTTGCCATGTAAATTTATTAATGGAATCGTTGGCTAATTTTTTTAATTTAAATTAATGAAATTAAATTTATTAATTGTCTTTCGGTTCACCAAGATTACTGCAATTATTCTATGGGCGGTATTGCTTGTAATTTCATTTACGATCTCTGTAAATTACGAGTAGCACGAGTATTTTCAAGTAAAAGGGGAGGCCCTCTTCCAATTAACTAGTGCATTATCTTTATTTTCAGGTCTATCTCATTTCTCTTCTTAGACATGTGAGTCTTTCACGTTAGTTTGCTGTCAAGATGTTGACCTAAGCATTTTGTTTTGTTGGCCTGTGGCAATAGGTATTGCTGATATCAACTGGTGGGCACTGTTGTCGTTTTAGCGTAAATTTTACATGTCTTGACATAGTTTCATTGACTTGTATTCGCCATTTTTCTAACCATTCCTGTAGTAGAAGTAGATGGTCTTGAATTTTTTGTGAAGCATGTGTTGTATTTACGCTAGTTTCTAAAACGGCTGTCATCTGCTAAGGTCCTTAATTTGGTATATAGTGAAGTGGGAAAGTCTGATGTATAAATTAGATATAGTAGGGGTCCCAATGCACTACCCTGGGGAACTTCGAAGGTATATTGGTAGTGTATGAGATGCATTTTCGATAATTCCCGTCCATATATTACTTGAAAGTAGCGACATGATAAGTAAGAATTAAAAGGTGGTAGTAGTTGTACGGCATTTTCTGTTTAATTTTGAAAAGAAGACCATTATTCCAGATTTTATCAAACGCTTGTCTAATGTCTAAGACCACGGCAGAAAGAATTTAATTGCTTCGAATGCTTTATATATTACGTATACCACTCGATGACATTGCTGAATGGTTGAGTGGGGGTGTCGAAAACCAAACTGATGATTTGGTATCAATTCATCTAATAAGTTTATTTAGTTTATTCTGTTAAGGACTTTTTTCGGCAATTTGGATATCACCGATAAACGACTTATTGTTTTTCTGCTTCTTCTGCTTATATTTACTATTTTGTCTCGTGTCTCGGAGTAAGTCTAAAACATCAACTAGTTTTACTCTATTAAATGTCCTTTGAGGTCCACCAAGTAAAGAAACAGTGGTTTATTGAATTCTATAGAATTTTCCATTAGTTATTTTAATATAAATAGTGCGTCGCTTTTGTCTAAAGCTGTTGTTTCTCATTTATTTCAGTTTTGCCTATTACTTTTGTGGTTAGGATCTATGTTAGTAGCTTGTTTGTACTATTTAGTAGCGTTATTGTTCTATAGTTCTCGGAGTCGTCCTTGTGTCCCTTTTTTTAATCGGTACCTTGATGCTTTTCCTCCATTCTTCGGGCATTCTTCGAGTTGAGACAATTTATTGAAAGAATGTTGTTAACACCTTTTCTAATTGAGCACCACCATATTTAAACATTTAATTTGGTATGTTGTCCGGTCCGGGACCTTTCTGTTATATAATTTTATCATTGCTTCTTGTACTTCCTCTTGTACTATATTCCTTTTGTCTAAGGATTGCTCCAGGTGTATATCTTCTTGGGTATCTTCTTCATTTCTTTCTTGGTTCTTGTACTGCTCTTGCATGTAGGATTTCCATTTTTCTGATGTGATGTTGTTCATTTGTACTTCTTCGTTAACAGCTTTTTTTGTAGTTCTTAGTACAGGGTGACATATGGGAAACAGACGATTTTCAAATGAAAGTATACTCAGTTGATTTTGATGAAAAAACTATTTTATTTTACAAAACGAAAGATCAACATCTACCATTTGATTTAACATGGTTAGGTATGAAAAATTATGTCACTCAGGTGGCGGCCATCCTTTTGAATGCACACTTCAAGTCTGTGCCGTAAGTTATCCATAACTTTGGCTAACAACTCTCGTTCAATCAAATGCACCTCTTCTGTAATGGTATCTTGCAACTCCATTAAATTACGGGGTTTGTGAACACAAACACGTTCTTTTAAGTACCCCCATAGGAAAAAATCACAGGAAGACAATTCCGGTGATCTTGGGGGCTAGGGCACGAAACGCGAAATGGGGCGTTCAGGGAACATGTTCCGCACAACCATCGATACGTTGGCAGTGTGCGCTGAGGCACCATTTTGTTGAAAATAAACATTTCTTATGTTTATTCGTCGTCTTTGAAGTTCTGGTCGAAAAAACGTATTCAACATGTGAACGTAACGATTCCAGTTCACTGTCATCGTAACGTCGTTCTACTCAAAAAATAAAGTCCGATTACACCAAAAAGGGCAACTGCACACCAAACTCAGAGTGGAGAGATTTTTCATGGGTGTTGCAAGGACTTTCAGGGGCCCAATAGCGAAAGTTTTGTTTATTTACCGAACCATTTAAGTGAAAATGAGCTTCATCGCTCATTATCACTACTGCATTTGGATCTTCTTCAAACACCACTTGCATACACACAGCGAAGTCCCGTCGTTGTGGGTAGTCCCTCACATTGAGCTGCTGAAGCAGCTCAATTTTGTATGGATGGAATTTTAAATCAAAACGTAAAATTTTTCTCACAGATTCACGGTTTATCAGTAACACGCGTGCATGTTGACGTGCCGATCGACTGGGGCTCCTCATGATTGCCTCTGTAATTCTAGCGATGTTTTCTGGTGTTCTCCCACATCTTCTAGAGCCTGGCGGCTTTTTCTTTGTAATGTTTCTTCTTAATCTGAAACCTTCAACCCATCGCAGGATCGTATTGCGGCTTGGAACTGTGCCATTCCGACCGATATTAAAATGGCGGTGAAAGATCCGCAGTGTTGCAATGACAGGCTCACCATTTAGAACAAACGTATCATACGCGAACACGCGTTGCTGTATCGTCCACTGCTCCATTGTAACTAAAACGGTAGACCACCTCGAAGCGAATGTCCCCAACCGCTCCTCGCTACCACCACTTACAGCTGTATACTAACCGTACTAAAAACGTCCATTTCCCATATGTCACCTTTTACGTTCTATAACTTTTTCTGTCCTCCATAAAGGTCATGTTCCATTTCTACAGCAAATTTTTCCCAGGATGCCTTCGTCAGTTGTTCTTCCGTCCTTGTGTTTTTGTACTTAAGGTTTGGTTTCTTTTGGTTTGCTAACATTTCTATATCGTCTGTGAACTATGGCTTGTTGTTTCTTTTTTCATTAGTGTTTACTCTTCTAACTCCAAGCGCTTCCTTTGCACTATTTGCTTTCTGTGCTTTCATATTCTGCCACATTTTGTCAACGTTATCATCCTCTGTTATGGAGTTTGCGATTAGTTTTCTTTCCAATCTGTTTTTATATAGTATTTTGATTGACTCATCTTTGAAAAACTCTATGTTAAACTTTTCGGTGTGTAGAAGAGGTTTTTTGTTTTGGAGATTAGCCTTGAAGCGGTATTTTCCCAAAACTAAACAATGCCCTGTTCCAACATTTGCAGAAGTTAATATTCTTACGTTTAGGATCTGACTTGGGTGAATTTCGCTGCTAGCAAGGATGTTTTTGTTTCTTATGTTTCCAAATGTATGTCTGTGCTGTTTCTTATGCTTATAAAATGTATTATTAACACAAATTTTGTTCTGAGCCCAAGTTGTATCAACATTTCCCCGTTGCCGTTGATGGTATTTTCATTGAATCTTTTCCTTATGCTGGGAATAGCAGTATTTCCAATTCTGGAGTCGAAATCTCCCATTATGAAGGTCTTTGATTTGTCTGGGAGGTTGTCTAATACTTCCTGGTGTCCCTCAAAGTAAATATTAGTTATTTGTTCCTTGGGTTTACCTATGTTTGGCGGGTATATACTTAACAGGTATATTTTTTCTTCGTCAAGTTTTAGGGTGATGTACATAATATTATTGTTTAAATATTGCACTTCGTCAATATGGTCTTCAATTTTTTCATGTGTTAGTGTTTCATTTCATTTTTAACCTTACCACTATAAATTTCCATTAGTTCACGAAGTTATATTCCATTACATCCAATCCGCAGTTTTTAGTATATCCATAATCGTTTTTTCCATATTTTCGCCGTGACGTTCTTCTTTACAATCCGTCCATTTTTCAAGGCTTGGTTAACAGTTATGTGAGCAATTATATACATCTGTCTATCGTTTTAACCCGGGTAGGTTGCTAACCTCGTTCGGGAACCCTTCGCCTTTCAGATTCCGGACCTGGGACCGGGCAACTGTGAAGTTTTATAAGATATTATTTCTGTGGGTGGTTTACCTTGTTTTAATATTAGTATTATATTGGCATAATTAAGCTGAGTTGATCAGTGATTTAATCGGAGTGTTGAAGTGAACAACTGTCTTATAAATAGTATTCTATGCCTTGGAAATTCAGAGAAGATTTTGTTGCTTGTAATGTTATATCCAGGAGATTTATTTTTATTTCGGTACATTTTTTACTTCTACTTCTTTTTTTCCCTATGGTTGATATAGTCTCTGTATACAAAGCTTATTTAAAATATTCGCGAAATGGAACAGAAAAATTATTTATATAGTTCTGAAATCATTTTTATTTTTTAGTATGATCTCCCGCAACTTTGATATTTCAAAGCCATTCCAGAAACTCCGGTTCTATAAGCCCTACAAAATGTTTTCCAACTACTTCTTTAATTTGAATAAAATGCAGTGGCGGCTTGTACTAAAGGGCACAAGGGCACGTGCCCACCCAACCACCAAGATAAACACAGAAAGAAATTCGCATGTAATTCAGTGCATTATTTTAATTTCATTATTTTAACGATGGTATCAAATTTTCCTTCTGCACCAAAGGCGCAGCTAACACGCTCAAAACTATGTTCCGGGGAACGCTCTGATTTGTATCTATGTAGAGCAAGATCGGTTGCCTATCGGTTATCTTCGCTATACGCGATATACCACGCGAATAGGGCACCGAGCACATTGTTTCCCATTTAAAGTCAACGTTTGAATTTGCACTTTGGAGCGCTGTTTTCGTGCAATCGCGCGTTTGAATTCAAAGACGGAAGTGACGTTTTTTCAATGATGGAAATTAATTGTGTGTAAAAAGTTCGTCCAGTCTATCCCGGATTTTCACAACAAAGTCATAGACGTCTTTTCCAGCATGAAAAATAGGAGAATGGATTTTATGTACAAAAAATAGGTAAGATTTTTCTTGTGCCCACCCTCTTTCTTAACTCACGAGCCGCCACTGATAAAATGACTGTCTACAAGGAGTCTGTTCTTTGGTGGAAGTCAGATAGAGCTTAATCGGGCAAATAAGATGGAGAAGGTAGCAATTTGTAAGGCTTTGCGATGGAAACAACAACGTCTTTTTTGTATTCTTTTTCACCAAATATTTTGTACAAGTGATTTACAAAGTCAGCGTAATACTCTACCGTTATCAAGGTTAAACCTTTCGGAAAATAATCTTATCAGCGGTATTTCAGAAAATCGATGCTATTACCTTTTGAGGAAACCTTACAGATGACTTCTCTGGTGGCTAATAATAGTATTATTTAATCAGTGGTTATAAATCCAAGCGCATAACAGCAGTTGTATGCTTTATGCGAAATAAGTTTGTAAATGCCTAATTATTCAGTTAAGTTATAAAATGCTTTCATGCCAGATGACTACATCCTGAGCAATTTCAGAAACATTTAATTAGCGATTCTTCAAATCCATACAATGCGATTTTCCATGATTTCTAGTGTTGTTCCACTTTATGGCCATCCACTGCAAAGGTCTTCCAAGGTCTCACGATCATGTTTATATTCAATAGTGCACTAGACACATTCGAAAATGTAGGAGCAATGTCCTTTGAAGTATTTTTCTACCAGTGTTAATCTTCGTCGCTTACAAATACAAAAACAAAATTATACCACGATGAACTATTTTCTGTTTTTATTCAACAAACTATATAACCTTCTTGTTAATATAGTTAATTAATCAAAAAAAACAGTAAGTGATTGTATATGAATTTAAAACACCTGGTTAGTTAGTTAGTGTATGTTTTTAATGTAATTAAAAAAATTATAAATAAATGTTTTAAAGTTGCTGTAATTAATGTAAAAAATGCTATGTAATTTCGTACAACTTCCCACAACATTCCAAGTTCCCACGGCTTTTATGCGACCCTGTATATCAGAAACAGTTATTCATTTAAATCAATGAAAAACATTAAAGCAGCATTAAAATTTGCATGCTTTTGTATTTTATTCCAGTTAGTAGCCGCAATAAAAACTTAACTACAGTAGCAAGATAATTATATGCACTTTGCTTAATCAATGCCGAATTTTAACTGTTGGCGATGTAAGTAATGCCATAAATAATTTTATTATGCCATTCTAAGATTCACATTAAAAGAACCATGAAAATTCCATTTTTTGTTCACTACTTGAAATGATCTACCTGGGGTACCTTACAGGCATTATTTATGCATCCGTAGTGGTTGCAAAACTACAGTATACCTCGTTACCTCGAAAGTTCTAAATAAAATTCAACTCCTCCCAAAATTAACAAAAATCAACCTAAATGGTCTTAATTTTAATTTCAGAGCAACACCAAAATACGTGCTCTTCCTTGAGGGGCCCAAACGAGACTGAAATCCCTTAAAATGCCCAAAAATTAGCTAAAATTTGGAAATGCACCAATAGCAAACTTTTAACTAATATCTCCCTTCCAGTCTTCTTATCAAATAAAATAAAAACTACTCCTACAGCCTAAATAAACAATTCTATCAAAAAACTAATTTCATAATTGTAATCTATGTAAAATTACCAATCTAACGATATCCAATTTAACAACATTAGAAACAAAAAAATGACATTCGTTTCTAAATGCAATTTTTCACAAAATTCTCCAATCAAGCTTTAAAATTATTAAAAACAGATAACTAAACCTTCATACAACTTAAATATAAACATTTACATCTCTAAAATATTTGTGTTATTAAGATAATAACACAAATATAAGTCAAAAACAAAATTTAACCTCAAAATATGAAACTCTATACAAACTAACAAAATTTCTTATATAAATCAATTATTTATATGAATAAAAGTAGGTATATAAAAATCTTCCTCGTATAAGACATGAACTAATAGCAACACTAATAAATCATAAATTCTTATATCAATCTTGATACAAGCAATTTTATAAAGTGTGTAATACAATATTATAATTATTTACATTTCGTGACCCCAATATTACCCCGGACACCCCAATTCGTCACTAAAATAGAAAATAGACCTTCCCACAACAGTTCACTACCGATTTTCCACTGAAAACATCACTCCGACACCAGATAAAGCACATCGTAGAACATTACGAAGCTCGGAAAATACCTTCTTATCTTATAAGGTTTTCAATCATGAAATATAATAAGAATTACCTCTTATACAGTATGATTTACATTACAATTAAGCTAATTAATCTTACTTTCAGACACAAACTAGATTACAACATCAAAACCAATATCCTTTTAACACAATCGAAGCATAACATAGGAAAATTACATAATCTAGGGAAAATAACACAGCAATATATATGTATACATATACACGAGGAGTATTTTTTAAATAAGGTCCGTTGGGAATGAGAGTGAGAATGACGCGCGATCGCCACAGTGCGCTTGTGCGTCTGCTCCCAGCATGCTTTGCGCGCGTTTAGACGCCATTTGCAGTCGTATAATCTGTCTCCGTGTGCTGAGCTGTAGAAGTTTATAATGTTTAAGAAAATTGAGTCACCCGCCGACTGTGAGATACGATCTGTAATTCGATTCTTGAGTGCAAGAAACTTGGCCTCAGCGGAAACTCGCCACCAAATTGGAGAAGTTTATGGTGATAATGCTATGAGTGACAGTAAAGTTCGAAAGTGGGTGAGAATGTCCAAGGACGGGTTAATGTGCATGATGAGCCACGCCCTGGCCGACCTTCTCTGATTTCTGAAGATTTGGCTCGTGATGTGGTAACAAAATTCGAGAGGACCGACGATTCACGATTTCAAAGTTATCAATTGAATTTCCACAGATTTCAAGGTCAGTTTTGTACACCATTGTTTCGGAGAAACTGAATTATCGAAAATTGTGTTCACGGGGGGTTCCAAGACTGCTTTCTGATAGTCACAAAACAAAAACATTGGGCTGTGCTTTATTGTTATTGACTCAATACAATCAGGAAGGAGATGAATTGTTGGACCACCTGGTTATAGGAGATGAGACTTGGGTGTCTCACATGACTCCTGAGTCCAAGCAACAGTCAATGGAATGGCGACACATATCGTCGCCAACCAGAGTGAAAGCCAAAAGACAATTTCAGCACAAAAGATCATGGCAACTGTCTTTTGGGACAGGAAGGGCATTTTGTTAGTGGAATTTATGCCGAGAGGCACAACAATCAATTCTGATGGGTATTGTGTGACCTTGAGAAAACTCCGGCCTGCCATACAAAACAAGCGGCGTAGCCTACTGTCTTCCTGTGTGATGTTGCTCCATGGCAATGCAAGGCCACATGTTTCTTGCACAAATACAAGGTCATTCAGGTCTTTTGGATAGGAACAACTGGATCGTCCACCTTACAGTCCAGACCTTGCACCCAGTGATTTTCACTTGTTTCGGTACTTAAAGGAGTTCCTTGGTAGTCAACGGTTCAACGACAACGAAGAAGTGTCATGGATTGGGCTTCTTCATAGGCGGCAGACTTTTTCGACGTCGGAATTTAAAAACATGTTGAGCGTTATGACAAATGTTTGAACAAAAATGAAAATTATGTAGAAAAGTAGATAAAAGTATGTAGAATATGAAAAAAATATATATTTTAATGATACACTGCTCAACAAAATTAGGGGAACACTTTTTTGAGCGTCTATAAGATTTCCAGCAAACGATGGAAGCAGGATTTTTTCTTGTTATATTATTCTCTAGACCTTTATTGACAAAATGAAAAAATAATTACAGTGATTCGTTTGCTCGTTTTCATCACAGACGCCAAAATGTAAAGATAGTCTCAAAACAAAGTGGTTTTTGACCACAAAGCAAACATCTGAAACTGATCAAATTAGTCATTGGACACAGTGAAACCGTCAGTTTTGACTTTCTCAACGCTTCTGAGTCCAAAATGCGTTATTTAAGTGAAATTGATAGCGAGGGCTGTTGCTTTGGTTGAAGATGGTCGATCTATGCGATATGTAGCAAACCAGCTCCAATCGACTCCATTTGTTATCTGCAGAGCTTGGCATATGTACCAAGAAACGGGTAGATATTCCAGGAGAATTGGACAAGGCCGTGAAAGAAAAACTACTCCTTGGGACGACCGGTATATTGTTAATTCTTCTCTTCGCCGACGAACTGCTACTGCTCGTGAGCTACAAAATCTACTTCGAAATGCCACCTGGTGACAATTTCCGATCGGACGGTTAGAAGGCCACTCAAAGAAGTCAATATGACTTCTCGTAGGCCTGTGGAGCTCCTCGCTTGAGCAGGAATCGCAATGTTAGCCGTCCAAACTTTTCCCGCGAACATATGCAATGGCAACTTCGGCATTGGAGGTCTGTGCTTTTCACAGACGAGTCGCGGTTTTGTCTAACTCGTTGCGATGGTCGTATACGAGTGTACAGACGTCCTGGAGAGCGATACACTGCCGGGTGTATACAGGAACTGGACTGATTCGGAGCTGAATCGGTCTGGTGTGGGGTGGCAATAGTATAGACGATCGCACAGACTTGGTTGTCGTTCCCTAACGTCTCAACGCACAAATTTATGTTGAGACGATTCTTCAAGAACATGTTGTGCCTTTTGCGAACAATTTCGGCGATGGCTTCATCCTAGAACAGGATAATTGTAGAGTTCATACCGCGAATTTAACAACAAACGTCTTCCAGGAACAAGAAATCCAAGTGATGGGGTGGCCAGCCATCAGTCCAGACTTAAATGCCATCGAACACATTTGGGATTTACTCGACAGGCGCATTACGAAGCGTCCTGCTGCATCTCAGACTCTTCAGGAGTTGCCTGAGGCCCTTATCTAAGAATGGCGAAATCTACCACAAGACATGTTAAGACGTCTTATTCGCAGCATGCCTCGACGTTGCCAGGTTGTTATTAAAGATAATGGAGGGCACACGCGCTACTAAAGCTTGGTATTCGGGCATTAACAGAATTTCCATTACATTTTAAGTGATAAAACACATTTCGATTTTGGTAGTCTTCTCAATAGTTTGGTGTTACTCAAGAAAACCGTTTAATTAGAGCATATTTGATGTTTGTATTTTGTTAAGTAATGCTGAAGGAACAATATACTAAAATTGATGCTTGCGTCAGTCTTTAATTTGAATAATTATGTACTGCTAAAGCAGTGTTCCCCTAATTTTGTTGAGCAGTGTATTTACAGTATTTTTCTTCTTATTAAAAAACGGACCATATTTACAAAATACCCCTCGTATGGTATGACTCAAAAAATTTTCTAGGACAATATTAACGTTAAGCGAAGAAACAAATGATTGATTGTTGTGTTAATTAGAAACTGTTAAACGAATCTGCATTGTAACGTGTAATATACATAGCATAGTTAAACTTATTATAAATACAAATAAAAACATAAGGCAAAAATGTTAAAGTTGTAATTTTACTGCTTCGATAGAGTTTATTATTAGATCTAAATTTACTTAAGACGCCAACTTTTTATTACCTGGAAAATAAAATTTGCATTGACGTACACAAGGCAGATCAAAACTCCTGGTAATTCCAATTAACTTGTTTTTTAATGTATGTACGAGTATAACCAATTAAATATCTAAATAGAAGGATACGTGGTACTCTTAGTTATTTATTGGCTTTATTTAAATCTGATATAAAAATGTAAGGTATGGTAAATATGTCACATACATATCTTAGTAATATTTATTATCTACTTGTAAATATAGTTATATCTAGGGATATTAGCATCATAGCCTCTGATGGTTTTGTCTGTAATAACTGGATATCTTCTTCATTTTATACCAATAATATATATATTTAAACCTAAACCGGTATTAAAGATATTTTGTAAACAAAACTAGTTTCAACTACAAGTTGATTTTGTTTGGCTTTTAACTCTTACTTTGAAATCTAGCTTTCTTTATGTATTTAAATACATATGTAATTCTTTAAAGGGAAGCTTTTCTATTTGCAATTGGTATGACGATTTCCTCGAAAATTTGAATTGATTTTTCTTAATTTGCTAACCATGGAAGTTTGTTTAACAAACCTCATTCGTAATAATTTTTTTTATTATTACATAAAATTAAATTCCTTAAAGAAAAACCGCCAACGGGTTTCTCAAGGTTCTAAATGTCTTAACAGGTTTATGTCAAGCAATAAAAGTTGCTTGTCAACGCATTGTTTATTTTTACATAAATTAAATCATCTGCCGGGGATATGGAACCTTATGAATAAAAATTAAGCAATTGCTTATTAGCAAAAGGTACTCCTTCTTCCAAGAAAGACAATTTCAGGAACTTAACCTTGTAAGATCGACAACAAAGTTATTCTAAAGGTGTGTCTCCACTAAGCAAACATTTGAAAATAAACATTTAACAAACACTTGTTTGCCATAGATTTTTGTAAGTTCGCTAAACGTTTATTTATGGTAGAAATGTTTCCCGCGAGAGCACTTTGCAAACATTGCAGTTTAGTCGTTTGTAACAGTCCAACCCTTTTGCTTCAGGGGTTGGAATGCTCTGGATAGCTCATGTCCAGTGTTCGTGTTTAAGACTAAAGAAACTATACAAAGGTAGTGGATTAAACAATTTATTATTTATATTTGCATTAGTTAATTACATGCAGATATACTTTATACACACACTATATAGAATGTACTTATTTATTACTGAGAGTAATTAATATTGTTTATTTACAATTAAATAAAATGATTCTTCAAGTTTAACATAATTTTCTTACCAAACTTAATACCTTATTTACCTATACAACAGGATGAAAATAATATAAATATTAATACAATATTAGTACAATTACCAAATAACGGAGTTTATGGGCCCCGCGTGGTACGCAACCCAAATTGCATGCAAACAAGATCTAGGGAATTATAAATTTTTACAACATCACGTGGAAATCAACTAGGTTAGTTTTCCACATCCGGTGTTCCTGAAATAAACTAATTAGCAGCTTTTGTGTAGTTGAAATTTATATGTGCGAGCAATTGTTGCTGGTTCAAGCGAGCGGCACTCTCTCGCTATAGGCCGGCCACGTTTATAAATCTCGGTGTTTCGGAGTGAATAAATTCAACTTACGAATTATAAGCTGGAAGTTTTCGGTTACGTCCATCTGCAGGTCCCTTGACTGGGCCAACAAATGCGTGTAATTAGGTAAGTGCTTTTTATCTCATACACTCCCTTAATTACTCTTCGTACTACTGTAATAAATTAGGAAAAATATGGGATGTAACGTAGGATTGGTGATAGGGCTGAGTCGGATATTAAAATGATTCTTTTACAGCTTAAAGCTACAAAACCCTACGTATAAATTCGCTAGCTCCGTTGAAAAGGGGAAAACAACCCCAAAGCTATTGAGAAAACGAATTATACCTTTAATAATCTTTCCTGAAGTTTAAGTAAGCAATAAAAGTAGGGATATTACCCAAGCTTCTATTTCAAACCAAACTTTTCGACTGGTCCTATATACAGCGTAATTTCACAGGGAAAATAACCCAAGTGATTTACGCGTGCTATATTTCCACACTGCGCTGACAACAGTTCGTAGCTCGAATTGAAAAAGGGCAATATGACCCCTAAGCAACTGAGCGAACGAATGTTACACGGGCGGGCTTGACTTTGCAAACAAACTGAAGTTAACTGGGATTAACAAAATCGTTACTTTAACTGGAACAGGTATTTTAACTGGACTGGATTTTTGGTAACAGGTAACGGTGTCTGACTGGATCTCGGTTGAAGTTCTTCCTCGACTCGTTCGGACTCAAGTTACTCGTTTTGGGAGCTGGGGTTCGCCTTTATACCTTCCATTCCCAGTCTAAAATGTTGTTAATAATTTTTATATTGGCGGGGAGACCTACTGATAATAGAAACAAGGTGGGAGACGGGTACCAATCCTGAATGCCAGCGCCACCAGCGCCTTTACGTTACACTACGCGGTCACAAAATTTAATTCAAAATTTATTTACACCGCGCACTGGACACTTCGTTACACGTTCATGATGTCTTGTGCAAGTGATACCGCATTGCTCGCTCGTATCGTATATAATCCTGCGCTCGTTATTACAGGGGAAAATTAAAAAAAAAGAAAAGGTGGTGGCAAAGACAATTGTTTCATAATAGAAATGTGTACAGTGGGCGTGATCTTCTGGCTGACCTAAAAGTAGACGATCTCAGCAGATTCAGAAATTTTACAAGAATTTCCTCAAGTGATTGCGAGTATCTTGCCAATTTGATTGGACCAAAGGTTCAGAAAATGAATACTAACTTTCGCAACAGTATAAGTGTGAATGAACGATTGGCTATTACTCTATGGTTCTTCGCTACCGACGATTCATACCATTCTTTGATGTTTCTATTTAAAGTGTTGAAACAAACGATCTCCAGAATCATTCCTGAAGTAGCTGAGGCACTAATAACATCAGATTTACAGTCTTACGTCCAGGTAAACGTGGTACATAATTGTATAACAAACTTACTATTCCCTTCATGTGTAGAATGTCATATTCCTCAATTATATCGTAGGCATCCTCTACCAAAGATGAATGGCTAGAAAGCGCTGCAGATTATAACCACCAGTGGAACTTTCCCATTGCTTTGGTGCAGTTGATGGAAAGCACGTGGTTTTGCAAGCACCTCTAAAAACAGGAAGTGACTTCTGTAATTACAAAAAAGACTTCAGCATTGTTTTACTGGCATTAGAGTTTCAATTCGGTGTTTCAGTATGCATACTTTTCGAGAGTCTTTTAGCTTACGTAATTTGAGTTCCACCATTTCACCAAAAATCTTCAGTTCGTCCCCTCCTTGGGACTGAGAGTACGATGTTTTCATTATCGCATAGGCCTCATCCAACATTGGATCCTTTGCATCGGCAATTTTTTTTTTGTGTTTGGCGATAATAATGGTTTTCCTTTATTCTTTTTTTCTGATGCATCCGAGTTTTCTGCTTTGCCGGTTATAACTTCTACAGCAGCGCGTTTGTCGGCGTTATCATTTGCATCAGCACTTGGATTTTCAGGGGTGTCTTCAACCTCAAAAGTTTCTTCTTTTTCATTATCTTCACTTTCGTAATCTGTATCCAAGTCGCTGATATGTTCAACTTTTCTATTCTAAAAATGAAATACAGATTACAAATTGTAGGAGTGGTTGTTAGTGGTTACAAATAGACATAGGGATGTACATACAAAAAATGTTCGCTATTTAATTCTACATAACATCGTTAAAAAATATACAGGGTGTTCCATTTGCAAAAGTTGAGAAAAATAATTTTGAAGTTCTCAAAATGTGAAAAATAATTTTGAACACCCTGTACACGGTGGCTCTGCGATATTGAAACAAGAGCACCCTCCAACCTCCTACAATAAGGTGCTTATTTAATTTTGTCTTCAAAGCTGCGGCCGCGGAAGTGGTGACTTGTTAAGTGGAGCAATGTAAAATGAAATTTTTGAAAATAAAAATTATTACTTCTAAACCGGACATTAGATGGCGCTAATATTTTAGATATGAATAAACATTGCAAGAGAAGTGTTATTAAATATCCAAAAATATGTAGGGCATTACATTAAAAAAAATAACCTTAAGCGTGCCACACTTTTTTGTAACACCCTGTATATTTGAAAATAATTTTAAAGAATGCGCATTTACCCACAGTTTACATCTGCATTAGAAAGATTTTTTTAACTGTTACGGTATACGAGCTATCGAACTCCCACGCACTATTGCCCCACCCTGTATAATGAAATGTCATGTGAAATCATTAATTATCGGAAAAATGGTTGCACGATCCTATCCAGATTACTACACAATACTACAAAATAACTTAGAATGATAAGGGTACTTACTTTCGTATTTGAACGTGTTTCTCCTGGTTTCAAATTGTCGTGTAGAAATGCAAAGGATTTGAACGGGAACCATGGAGTTTTTACTTTGCCTGCCCCCATACCAGATTTTTTCTTTAGTAAGGTTTTCTCGCGGCGGTACTGTGTTCACAACGAATTTAGTTTCTTGTTTATTGTTCTGGAGTTGCTCCAAGGGCTTCCAAGGGCAGCACGGCGTCCGACTTTTTAATTTTATCTTTATAATTTTCATCTCGCGGATCCCACAGCATCCTATGACTTTCATACAATTTCATGAAGTGTATCGTTTTCTCTTGGTCCCATTTTACTTCAGCCATGGTTACGGCGTTTCGGACTCGCTTGCAATGTAAATAATATTGTAATGCGACGCAGCAAACACTCGGGAAACACTGAATGTTTTCGGTCAGTGACGGAACTTTTTACAAACGTTTGAATTAAAACAATTCTGAAAATCTATTACA
This sequence comes from Limonius californicus, assembly GCA_014611495.1. NCBI lineage: Eukaryota > Metazoa > Arthropoda > Insecta > Coleoptera > Elateridae > Limonius > Limonius californicus. The sequence continues at coordinate 690 of JABXWE010020852.1, read as the reverse complement.
CAAAACACGTCCACACCAGACAAATGTTTATCAAACGATTGCTAAACATTTTCCAAACGATTAGCAAATGTTTAGCGAACACTTTACAAATGTTTAGCAAATGTTTGACAAAGATTTGCTTAGTGGAGACGCACCTTTATGCTCTGCTTGAATGTACGCCCGAATACATGCGTTGTTGCCAGATTGCAACCTTAATAAAAAAAAACTTATTCTACTTTTAAAATTTTAGCTGATGATAATGAAATTATACAGGATGTTCCACGACGTGAGGTCACTACTTCGTGTACGTAATCGTTAGACCAAATATAGTTAAAAATTCTAATAAAGTTATGCCCTAAAGTAAACCGTTTTCAAAATACAGAGTTTTAAATTATTATTTATTAAATAATTACAATTTCAAAAAAGTCAATATTTATTTTTATTTAATGTATATTTAGGTAGGTGGTTGTGCACTCGTTGAAACACTCGTCGGTCTGGTAGTCGCCGATTTGGAAATCTCAACCCATATTCTCGAGCAGCTGCTACTGAGTTTCCATCACAAAAACCTACATGTAATGGCTGTCGGCGTACTCTCGCGTTGTAAAAGTAAACATTATCAATACTGTTAATAAGCACAAGCAGAGAAACCAACTTTAAGGTGCCTCACTTTTTGACTTACAAGGAAATATCGTTTCCATAGTAACGTAGACA
>JABXWE010020851.1:0-24916 GCA_014611495.1 Limonius californicus | reverse complement strand
AATCTTGAGAAAACATCTTTCAAAAAGTTTATGACATCATCTGCTGTTTTCCCTTTTGTTTGTTTGACTTCGATCCAGTTAGAGTAAGCATCTACCAGTACGACATAATTATTTCTATTAAATTCAAAGAAATCTGTACTCAAATTTTGCCATGCTCTGCTGGGTATGGGATGATTAATTAGTGGTTCTTTGGTATTTGATCTTCGGTGGGTTTGACAAGTCACACATTTGTTAACAAAACTTTCAATATCATCGGTCATATTTGGCCAATAAAAAATTTGTCTGGCTCTTAATTTACATTTTTCAATCCCAAAATGTGATTCATGGACTAACTTTAACATTTCATTTCTAAGTGATGATGGTACAATTATTTTGTGTTCTAGGAACAATAGTTCATTTGATATATTTAATTTATCTCTATTTCTGAAATAAATTTTACAGTCATTAGGAATCTTTTGTTTAACTGGCCATCCACCTTCAATAAATTTGTAAATTTGTAATAATGTAGCATCTTGCTTTGTGCGTTCTTTAAAAATAGCTTTCTTTTCTTCAGACATGGGTACATTATTTGACAATGTATGGATAATGTATGTCATTTCTTGATCATCGGGCACTTCTGTCTTAATATAACTTCGAGATAAAGTATCTGCTATAAACATTTCTTTTCCAGGAACGTATACCAGCTTTATTTTGTAGTTTAACAATTTTAATAACATACGTTGTAATCGTGCACTTACTTTAGTTAAATCCTTGGAAAAAATTGAAATCAATGGTTTATGATCTGTTTGAATCGTAACTTCTCGTCCATATACAAAGTAATGAAATTTTTCACATGCAAAAACTATAGCTTGCAATTCCTTTTCAATTTGTGCATATTTTACTTCAGATTTAGAAAGAGATCGTGAAGCGTATGCTACAGGGTTATTCTGAAATAGACAACTACCCAAACCTTCACTTGATGCGTCACACTGTATAACAGTTATGTTTGTCCAAGCAGGTTTTTAATAATACAAGAGTTTGTTGTTATGTGATCTGGTACACACCTTACTCGTTCGGTTACTCTCTCCTTCCGCCAACCTCACTAACTAACTAAGACGTTGCCAACCTGACCACATATATAACACAGTTTGTGCTGTGCAAATAAAGCGCTAATCCGAAACTGAAAAATGCTCGTCGTAAGGACTATACAAACATGTCAGATTTGTCGAGGGGTGTAAGATGCTGGTTGTGCTATAATCCGCTAATTTTCGACTGTCAGGTTGGCCGAGCAGTCGAAGGCTGTTGTTATGCCCCTCCTTTTCTTTCAGATATTTTGCAGCAGCTTTAGCATCGCCAACCGCCATGGCGATAGCCGCAGCACCACTTCCTAGGGATCCGAGAGCGCTTAAAGCGGCAAATATCGGTACAAGCGGTAAAATACCGCCCGTTTTGGGGATTTTAATGATTTTAGTTCATGGTCGTCCTCGCGTAACGGCTTCCGTAAACCTGATGGCTCCATCTAAACGAATTACGAGCTTGGTTTTTCCTTTCATAATTCCAGTTATACTTATAGCTAAATACGGCAGCTGCCTTTTCCCCAATCCCAGCGCCCTTAGAGCGAACGCGTTCTCAAAGCCTTTTCAGCAAGTTTTCTATCAGCTTCGTGGGAATAAGCGATATCATGTTCCTTACAAGCTTCATCTAACGGATTAATCCCGTGATCGCCGCATGCAAGTGTTTTCTTCTAACATTGCTACCTAACATTTTGACAAACTCGTCGGGAATATTTATAATATATAATAAATAAGACGTGCCCAGTAACTTCATTTCCGAAATTAAATAAATGTTGTAATATGGGATCAAATTATGCTAAAAATTCTATCCACCCTAAATAATTTCCATTGTGTTTGTCGCCAATAATTTGGTTGTCTCCCCTAAAAGCCAAGCCCCTTGAACTTAAAAATTTGATTACTTCGACAATCTGTACTAAAATGTTTTTCCAGTAATTAATACTTTTTGACATTGTGTAATTGAATAATTTTTGAAATATTCACATTTTTCTGTAGATCATTTAACAATACACGAGTATTTTCTACATGCAGGGTAGAATTTTCATGTTCCGAAATATTTTCACTGTGTTTCCAATCATTCAGCCCTGTTCTAAATGCATTACTCACACTACTGAATAGTTTACATGGGATGCAATAAAATTTTCCTGAAAATTTTGAGTATAAAAGCGAGTTTCCTTCTTGTCGTTTTCCGTTTAGTAAATGTCTATAAAATATCGTTTTGGTAGCATACCTGATCTCGGATTTGTAGACCATTTTAGATGAAGTTAGATCATTTAACAATTTTCTCACGGGGTTAAGAAAATGTGTGAAAACCATAGAATATCCAGAGCAAGACAACATGATTGGAGACAATAGTAATGGGAATCCTCAACAAAGCTACACAGGAGAAGTTGTTGCGAGAAAGCTTTTGATATCTGTCGTGCTGCAGAAAGAAGCAAAAATTTGTAAAAGACGTTGCAGGCTGAAGCCCCCGTGAATGGTGTAAGAGCTAAAAGTAGGTCAGAGAAAGAATACAGACAGCAGCATGTCCGAACGTGCAGATTTTGTGGATAGAATCATCCTCCACAGAAGTGCTCTGCATACGAGAAGATTTGTGCAAAGTGAAGAAGATATTATTTCGCAAATGTTTGTCAGAGAAAACGAGGAGATCAGGGAGCTGTAGAAAAAAGGAAAACTGTCCATGGACTGCAACAACAATGAGATGATGTCGAATGTGATGAATTGTACATAGATTCCATAAGAAGAATTGCTGGGCTAGGTCAAGAATCAGTGTCGAGTGGAAAGCTGTGGTCAGAAGTTATTGAAATAAACGAAAGAAGGGTCACGTGCAAGCTGGATACCGGAGCTGAAGTGAGTGTATTACCTAAGAAAATCTTAGATAGTCTTGGGAGCAGCGCGAAGATTCATAGGTCAATATGTGTATTGTAACGCTAGTGTCACATGGTGATAAGAAGTTTACATAGAAACCTGTGGGTGAGGTTAGTTTACAGTGTGTAGTAAGGGTAGAATTGCATGCATTACATTTATAGTTGTAGACATCAACAATCGGTTGCCTTTGTTAGGAATTGAAGCCAGTGTGGAACTAATGTTAATTAAGAGACTTGATAGTAGTGATAGCATTTGGTTCACAGATTTGCAAAGTATTGTAACTGCATCTCCATGTGTATTTGAAGGCTAAGGCCAATTTCCACATAAGCAACACATAACATTAAAGGAAAATTCAGTTAGTCATGTAAAACCCATCAGAAGAATCCCGTTAGCATTACACTCACGAGTGAGAGCTAAACCAGATGAATTAGAAAAATTAGAAATTGTAAAAAAATTGATAGACCCACTGAATAGTTGAACCCCTTGGTAATTGTTGAAAAACAAAATGATAACCTAAGGCTTTGTTTAGACCCTAAGTATTTAAACGAAGCCATTGAACGGGAATATTTTTAATACCACCAGTGGAGGAGATAATGTGCAAATTAAATAACAAAGCATATTACGCGGTCTTAGACATGAAGGATGGTTATTTTCAGATTGAAATTGACGAAGCTAGCTCGAAACTGTGGATATTTGGAACCTATTTCGGGCGTTATCAATTTAGGACACTCCTGTTTGGAATTTGTTCCGCCCCAGAGGGATTTGTGACGATGAATTGTGATATATTTAGTGATATTGAAGGTGTAAGCATTTATTTTGATGAATTAATAATTACTGGGTCAACTGAGTATGAGCATGATAAGAATTTAAAGTTGGTCCTTGAGAGAGCACAAAAATACAACGTGAAATTCAACAAAAGTAAAATTCAGTTTAAAATGAAAACTGCCAAGTTTAGGGATCAAATATATTAGAAAGAAGACGTAGAACCTAACCGAAATTATGAAAAGGCAATTACAGAAATTCCACGTCCCCACGATAAGGCAGGTGTAATGCGAATTTTAGGTATGGCAAAATTCTTAGGCAACTTTATACCTAATGTGTCTAACGTCACAGCACCGTTAAGGGAACTTAAGACGTTAGTTGCTGGAACGCGACTTAGCTTTGTCTAAGTTAAAACATTTATTGACAACTGTGCCGCTTTTGATGTTTTTTGATACGAAATTACCTATTCTGATAGAAACAGACGCGTCTAAAGACGGTTTAGACGCATGTTTGATGCAAAACCATCACACAGTTGCCTTTGTATCTCGTAGCCTGAATGAAACTGGGTAAAATATGTTCAGATAGAAAAAGAAACCCTGGCCGTTGTTTTTGCGATTCAAACGTTTCCTCAATAATAAAATAGTTACATCAAAGTCGATTAGACAACAAACGCTCAAGCTTATTCATGAAGGCCATTTTGGCTTGGAAAAATCAGAGGCACGAGACTAGGCAGCTGTATTATTGGACTGGCATAAGTAAAGATGTAGATAAGATTGTAAGAACATGTAGAGTTTGTGAGCAGTTCCAAAGAAAAAATTGTAAGGAACCGCTGCATACTTACGCTTTACCAGATCGTGCATGGGAAAGAGTTGGAGTTTATATATTTTCATATGCCAACAGAAGTTATTTGGTAGTATATGATGCTTATTACAATTGGCTACAGTTAAGAATGTTAAAACACAAATCAGCAGACACATTAATACTGAAATTAAAATCAAGCGGTTTGCAAGGCAGTGGAACTTCACAATAGTTACTAGAAGCTCTAATTATCAACGTTGCCTCGTATCAAAGCGATTGGCCTGCGAAGTTTGTGAAAGCACCAATAATTAATCGAAACCGCGTTAGCATTAATAGTTGGTACACTATTCTTTGATTCATATTGTATAAGAATCGAAAGTAGTTCAAATGACTATTGCAATCATACCTAACCTGAAGGAATATTTTTATAGTCCTCAGAACAGTTCTAAATAACAAAGTATTGTTAAAAACGTAGTCGTCTAACAGTAATAACATTTTTTACTATAACTTTTTTCTACAATAAAGGTGAGTGATATCGCATATTAACTTTAAAAATATTACATTTTCATATCTTAGAATTGTTTATCACCTTAAGGGAATATAAGGCAGCAGATATTACAGAACAATAAAATTGTTTACTACAGGGAAACTTGTGCATATCAACATGGATACCTTATCTGATGTGCATGAAGATGTCAAACCTGATGTTACTTCGCTATCAAATTTTACCAATTCTACATCTGATATCTGGCATCGAACCAAAATCAATGAAGAATTATCTCGGAGTGAATTGGAAACGAAAGGTAAATTTGCATTATACACCTACAATCGAGCACCAGCACGTAAATAATAAAACAAGGTTTTCCTTCAAAAAACAATTATAAGGTAGTTACCGAGCTGAAGTTACATACGTATTGCGATATGTACCTGACAGATGCACACTGTGAGACATAAATATTTGTATATTTTCTAAAATTAGCATTTTTAAGGCTTTTGGTATCTATTAGGGCCAGTGGAGCAAAGATTAAGCAATTATAAAGTGGTTAGGTACATCCACCATCAGCGACGGCTTCCGTACGCCTCCAAATGACAAAATAAATACTAGGAAAAAGCACAAAAAAACATATTTTTTCTAGTTATACGGTTTCTCCTCTCTAGCCATCCACCCTCTTGAGAAGACCTTCCTTAATAGGTAACTTATACCAAGCCGTTTCTTCAAAAAATGTCAAAAGTCTCCCTGCAGCGTATTTTTAAATAAATCGTACATTTCGAAAGTAAACACACAGACAAGGTGCCTTCTGCTTAGTTGCGGGGGTAATTTTCGCCAAGAGGAGTGGAACAGTTATTTTCCCAGTTGTCCCCAGTCATCTAACTAGACCACTGCCCAAGAGCCCTATGGTAGCCATGTAAGTCGTGCGCAGAGTAAAATTACAACAACGTAATTTTATATGATCAAACATTTAAAAAATATAAATTATAATGTTACTGCCATCCACGTAAAGTTAGGGACGGATTGCCAGTGTTGGTGAACTGCTCTTCAAAGATTAAAGTAAAGTATAAGTAATTGAATAGTAAAGTTAAGATATGAAGCTGTAGGAAAGGAGATCCACCAAAAAAGATAATAGCCTTAAAGACTAAACTGTAGGACAAGTATTGAAAGTAGAAGAAGCGAGATGTGTAACTACTGGGGCAATGAGATAAGTGTATACGTGTGTGTGCTAAATGAAGTAGATTTCGATAACCATTTAATTTTGAAAATATTCTGTTCTACTCCAACCTATGTAAACCCGATACGACGCTACCTATTTTTAGTTTGGTGCAGCTATTCCCGATATAAAGAAATTGAAAATTTAAAAGGCTTCCACCTGGCAATATTAATAACGATATTTAAAGACCCTTTTATTATTTCTACAATTCGCCTAACGCCTGTGTATATATTTCATATACGGTTTTCAGGCAACATACAGTTTAATATAAATACAGTATAACCTCTTTAATCCGGACAATTAAATGCACGAGTTATGTCCGAATTATCGATTTGTCCGGATTATTGGATATTCTGTTTATTTATTAGATATCATTAAAACAAGATCGTAATCTCAATAAAAATGTTATTAAATAGAATATAAACTTCAGACAAAAAACAAAAATATGCAAACTACAAAATACATAAAAATAAACTTATTTTTGTAAAACAGGGAAAACATTTTTGATAGTTTGTTGTTTTTTAGAATCCATTTCGGCTTTGATTGCCTTGTAACGAAGATCACGCAGCAAAAGCACTTGGTGGGACGGTATGTCATTTTCTGATGCCCATGCGATACAGGTATTGAAGGCAGAAACAGCTTCTTTGTGTATAACGGTATTTGAATAAACTTCATCATCACTAGAAGAACTAGATTCTCTGTTTCTGCCAGAATCTTCTTCAAGTTACCTGATGATGTCATCATCTGTTAAAAATACCTCAGTTTCGTTTTCTCCAGTAACTCATTCTTCAATTTCTGCTATAGTAAGCTGTACATCTTCATTGATTTTCTCACTCAAATTTCTTATCTCATTTATCTCAGCCTGGAAGTCTTAGGGTTCTTTTTCTTTAAGAAGCTTTTCTCTCAGAAGTGACAACGGAATGTTTTCGTCTTTGTCATCAAATTTATCAGACAGATGCGGTTACAACGGTTTCGAAGATTTTTTAATCAATTCATTACTTATACGCTGCCATGCTTCATCCAAAGAATAGACCACATCTTTTAAGTTTATTTGATCAATGTTGTAGGAATATCGATTTCAGAATTCATGATTATTTCGAGCAACTTTTTTTGATAAAAGAGCTTTACAGCTTGTATGACATGTTGGTCCATGGATTTTATTAAGGGTGTACACTTGGGGGACATGTACATAACAGCTATTTTACCATCATCACTGACTAAATCGTCAGGATGTCCTGGACTCCTGGAGCATTATCTAATATCAGAAGTACTTTTTGAGATAAATTCAATTCACGTAGTTTTTGCTTTACTGATGGCACAAATTTTGCGTGAAACCACTCACGAAAAATATCTTTAGTAATCCAGCCTTTTCTCTGGCCTTTATGACAAACTAGAATGAAGGAATTTGCAAAGGCCCTAGGTTTTGCTGCTTTTCCTAGTACAAGCAGTTTCAATTTGTGACTACCCGTAACATTAGCACAGGGCATGTCCGAATTAACAAAGTTTGTCCGGACTATGAGTCGGCGAAGTGGATATCCGGATTACTGAATGTCCGGATTAAAGGGGTTGTACTGTAATTCATATTTTATGCCACTTAACTGAATATCGCGATCTAGATACTTGTTTGTGTGAATCCATCGGTAGTAGGTAGAACATTCCACGCACTCGTATGTTACTTGTTCATCAGCGGCTCCCATCCTGCGTAAAAGACAACTATCTGCAACATGCAATTTTAGATATTTCCTAAATGCGTTAGGGTTAAATGCTTCCTTAGTCTTCCTCTTGACCTCTTTCCTCTTGCTTTTGTCTCCCATACTTGTTTTGTTTGTTTGCACAAATGCCCAAACCACTTTAACTTTCCTTCTAATTTCTTGTGCACTGATATTGTATTTAATCTGCGTCTGATTTCCTCATTTCTTAGTCTGTCCCTTCTCGTCACTCCCTCCACTCATCTCAAATACTTCATTTCAGCCGTTTGTATTCTTGATTTCTGTGTCTCATTAATCATATGTTATTATTAGAATATATACTATTTTAGAGATTGTCAACTTTGTTCTTTTGGATATTTCCTTTTGGGTTAAGACTGTGTTCCTAATTGCGCTGTACATTCTTGCTGCTGATGTAAGCCTGTTGTTTATATTTTTGTCAAATTTGCCATCGTTGTCCATTACTAATCCCAAATATTTGAACTCCTGTACCTGCTCAAATTTAACTCCTTCCAGTACCTAGTACATTTATATTTTTTTGATATAACCTTTACGTTCATTTTTTCTTTATAAGTCTTTAAGTTGGTTTTATATAGCGCCGCTTGCCATCTTTTCAGAGTTTCTTCTAAAGCCTTCAAAAGCACGCTCACCCTGTACATAGTCCTCTTGCTTCTTTTTTACATCATTAATTGCGTATTGTCTTAAACTCTTCTAATTACAGTTCTTACGTAATTTTTAGCATTTGCATACATTGATTTTGTTGCCCCTAACAAGTCCTTACCTATCCTATTATCTTCCAGACTCTTCCACAGTTCCTTTTTCTCTATATCCTGTCGAATGCTTTTTCTAGATCTAAGAAACACTCATATCCATCTCTCTTGTAGTGCACTACCTTTTCTATTATCTGCCCAATTATAAATATATTGTCTTGTGTGTTACGTCCTGGTCTGAACCCGTTTTGCCCTTCCAGTTTCTTTTCTATGTTTTTTCTTAACTTCCTCCTAGTATCCTCATGTATAGCTTTCCGGGGACGCTGAGTAATGATATACCCATATAATTTTGACAATCGCTGTTGTCGCCCTTCTAGTGAATTACTACTATCACTTCTAGTTCCCAATCTTTGGGTATTCGCTTTTATGACAAGGCCTTTCTGCCTATTTTCCCCATGTTCTTTATTTCTTCCGGTGTAATTTCGTCGTGTTGTGCTGATTTTCCTAGCTTTATATAGTTCATCGCTTCTTTCGTCTCTTCTTCTTTAAATTCTTCTTTTTTGTGCCTTTTGTAATTATTTTTTCACTCTTCTCCTTTTCGCGTTACTTTGGGTCTCTTCTTTATTTTTTGCTTTCTTCGCTCCCAGCAATTATTTTCTTCCATCTCTTTATTATTTCTTCGCCTCGCAGAAGTATCTCCCCTTGTTTATTCTTAATCTTATTTCTTCAGGCTTTTTTTGATTTTCTTTCTTTTAAATTGTTTAGAACCTTAAAGAATAACTTGAATGTTCTCACCATTGTTTTCTATTCTATTGCCAAATTCTTCCCATGGTCTGTTTTTGCGTTTCGTACCACGTTTTTAACTGGTCAGGATTTTTTTTGTATGTTAGATAAGTTTCTTTGGCCCTCATCTGTAGGTATTTCTTCCAAAACTTCTTTTTCTTTGTCACGTCTTTCCTTATCTCTTAAGTCCACCATTTTGTTAGCCATATCTACTCAACATCTGTTTTTTCCTCATTTACTTTGTTTCTGTTATCGCTAAAACCATCTACGATTACTTTCTTGTATCCTAATGTAACTCGTTTTCCGTTTTGTCTCTCTGTTTTGGCTAGGTTCCGAATTTTTTTATGAATCTTTCACTTTTCCTTCGTTCGGTAGTTATCTATGTGTAACGTTTCCCCTTTAAATTCTCTTATACTCCATCACCTTTATTTTGTCTTTCTATCTATTAAATTTAGCGACCGCTATACATTTTTCATCTCCTTTCTTGATCCTGTATGCAGAACTTATCTGAACTTTTACCGCCAACTCTTGTTCCATAAACGTTTTCACTTCTTGTTTGTTTAAAAGCTGTTCCTTTTATTACTATATTATTTTTCCTCGCATTCTTTTCAAGTTTCTGCGCTTTTCTTTCTAGTATTTCTATACACATATTCTCTAATTTCTAATTCTTTATATACCTCCATCATCTCCCATACCTCAACATATTACGATTGCTCCAAAAGTTATTTGCAAATATTTTCTATTTTCGTTAGGGTTAAATGGTTTCAATGGTTAAAGCTATTACACCATACAGTAATAGAAGATGCAGAATCATACACCAGAAATTTCGAAATTTACTTCATTAACGAGGACGATTCAGTGCTTCTGAAATGCTAAATAGGGAGGTTGATCTACTCCGCTATACAGTAAAATAAAGTATTTTGTTCAATAATGTACTTTCTTGGCTTTTCTTCTTCGTTTCTGTCATCGCTAAACCTACAGACGGACATATTTTTTAATTTAATTTGTTTTTCTTCGTCTTCTGATTATAGACCAATGGCCTGCTAATTACCTACAACGGGGTAGGTAATTAGTTTTTGCTCTTTGTAATATTTATTTCGTCACCTGGAAGCATATGGGAGCCATCGATAATGGCGGACGCACTTAACCACTTTATAATTGCATAATCTTGACTCCACTGAGCTTAAAGATGCCAGAAAGGCTTAAAAACGATAATTTATAAAATCTTAAAATGCATCTGTCAGATACGTATCCAAATACGTAGGTATATAACTTCAGTCCGGTAAAAAGTTTCGATATTTTTAAAATATGTGCCAATGCAATTTGTGGCAACCATGGTAATTTGAAAATTACCATTGCAATTGACCAAATATTAGTTGTTTAATGATGTGAGGTTGAACTTAAATATTTCTTAATTGATATTTATTTAAAACCGAAAAAATTGGGCGTAAAATGATTTTGTGCTAGTTTAGTTACATATCAAATATTTAGTGACTCACATACCAACATGTACATATGTTACAGTAAAACAGGAAGAGATTCAAACGCCGGAATTGCCTTCAGAAGCGTCCGATTTAAAGCGTGAATTTATATACGATAATGATTGGTCGAATAAACTGGAATCATTGCATGAAGAATTAGATATAAAAACTGAAACAAGTTGTAACAATGAAAATCAAGTAATAATAGAGCCTCCATTGAAATGCATCGTTCATCAAAGTGTTAAATCTAGTATTGGGGAAAAGTTATATAAATGCAATGTATGTGACTATGAAAGTGCATGGAAGCCAAACTTGCAAGCACATATGAGAAGTCATACAGGAGAGAAGCCCTTCAAGTGTAATATATGTAACTATGAAAGTGCATCCAAGAATCGCTTGCAGAAGCATATGCGCACTCACACAGGAGAAAAAGTTTTCAAGTGCAATATATGTAACCATGAAAGTGCACAGAAGGGTCACTTGCGAAGACATATCAGAACTCATACGGGAGAGAAACCCTTCAAGTGCAATATATGTAACTATGAAAGTGCAGACAAGAGTAGCTTGCAAAGGCATATGAGCACTCACACAGGAGAGAAACCCTTCAAGTGCAATATATGCAGCTATGAAAGTGTACGTAAGAGTAGCATGCGGAGTCATATAAGCAGTCATACATTAGAGAAGCAATTCAAGTGTAATATATGTAATTATGAAAGTGTACGCAAGGATCGCTTGCAAAGGCATATGAGAACTCACACAGGAGAGGAACCCTTCAAGTGTAATATATGTGACTTTGAAAGTGGACAGAAGAGTAGCTTGCAAAAGCATATGAACACTCACACAGGAGAGAAACCATTCAAGTGCCATATATGTAACTATGAAAGTGCACGCAAGAATTACTTGCAAACTCATATGACCACTCATACAGGAGAGAAACCCTTCAAGTGTAATATATGTGACTTTGAAAGTGCACACAAGAGTAGCTTGCGACAGCATATGAACACTCACACAGGAGAGAAACCATTCAAGTGTCATATATGTAACTATGAAAGTGCACGCAAGAATCACTTGCAAACTCATATGAGCACTCACACAGGAGAGAAACCCTTCAAGTGTAATATATGTAACTATGAAAGTGCTGACAAGCGTAACTTGCAAAGGCATATAAGCACTCACACAAGAGAGAAACCCTTCAAGTGTAATATATGTAACTATGAAAGTGCTGACAAGCGTAACTTGCAAAGGCATATGAGCACTCACACAGGAGAGAAACCCTTCAAGTGTAATATGTGTGACTTTGAAAGTGCACACATGAGTAGCTTGCGACAGCATATGAACACTCACACAGGAGAGAAACCATTCAAGTGTAATATATGTGACTACAAAAGTGCATACATGAGTCACTTGCGAAGGCATATGAACACTCATACAGGAGAGAAACCATTCAAGTGTAATATATGTAACTATGAAAGTGCTGACAAGCGTAACTTGCAAAGGCATATGAGCACACACAGGAGAGGAACCCTTCAAGTGCAATATATGTGACTACAAAAGTGCACACATCAGTCACTTGCGAAAGCATATGAACACTCATACAGGAGAGAAACCATTCAAGTGTAATTTGTGTGACTACAAAAATGCGCAGAAGGATAGCTTGCCAACGCATATGAGCATTCATACAGGAGAGAAACCATTGAAGTGTAAATTATGTGACTACAGAAGTACATACACGAATGACTTGCGAAGGCATATGAGAACTCATACAGGAGAGAAACCCTTCAAGTGCAATATATGCAGCTATGAAAGTGCACGTAAGAGTAGCATGCGGAGTCATAAGCAGTCATACATTAGAGAAGTAATTCAAGTGTAATATATGTAATTATGAAAGTGTACGCAAGGATCGCTTGCAAAGGCATATGAGCATTCATACAGGAGAGAAACCATTGAAGTGTAAATTATGTGACTACAGAAGTACATACACGAATGACTTGCGAAGGCATATGAGAACTCATACAGGAGAGAAACCATTCAAGTGTAATTTGTGTGACTTTGAAAGTGCACACAAGAATAGATTGCGATTGCATATGAAAAGGCACACAGGAGAGAAAGGGGAGAAAGTGTAATTTATGTGACTTTGAAAGTGACACAAGAAAAGCTTGCGATTGCATATGAGAACTCATACAGGAGAGAAACCCTTCATGTGCAACATATGTGACTACTGTAATTGTTCGTTCCTTTTGCGAATGATTTCGCCGGATAACTCAGAGCTAGAGTTCAATAAAATAATGTGCTGTAATTTAAGAGTAGTTAATTCCAATTTATTTGCCTATAGCTTGTACAATATTAATTAAAACTAGGTATGTATGTAAAATAAATGATTCTCTCTAAAAATTTGATGATTGACCTAGTAGCAGAACATATACCTGCACCATCAAGAGTATCTGGTTTAGATGTGCAGCCTAAGGTAAATTTTAAAAAAGTAGGTATTTGTCTGATAATGTATTTAATTTTTTGGTTCATATTAAAGGTTATGATTGCCTTGCGATTCTTCGCAGCAGGAAGCTAACAGTCAATGAGGTAAGCGAGGTGTTGACAAACCCGATCATATTCAACGAATATGTTAAATTTCCAAGAAATGTGGGTGAACTGGCTATTTTAAGAAATGAGTAAGTGAGCAGCTAGTTTTAGAATTTTTCAGTGTGTGTTGTGCATTTACAATAACTTTAGTTTTAGATTTTACAGGCAGTTTGGATTTCCGGGAGTGATAGGATGCTTAGACTGCCCCCATGTTGCCATTGTCCCTCCGAAAATAAATGCTCCTGTAGGTACAACCAGAAGCTATTTATGTTAATCGGAAAGGATACCATTCCATTAACGTTCAACTTGTAAGTGTCCTAATGCAGTCAGTATAAGTTACTGTATAAACGGCACTATTATTTTAAAGCTGTGGCATTAATTAAGACGCTGATTATTTTTCACTTTCAATTTTAGATATGTGATTCGAGACTGAAGATAATAAATGTGAATGCCAGATACCCAGGAAGCGTTCATGATTCATATATCTGGAATAATTCGACCGTGAAAGAACTTCTGGTGAATATGCATAGGAATGGATTGAATGACTATTACCTTCTAGGTAAACATCTTCGAAATTGAACATTATAAATTTTTTAAATTTTATTAATGGTGTAAATTTTTTTGTAATTATTATATATGATCATGGTGCTTAACACCATTAGAAGAAGACCCAGAGCCAGGTACATCCGAAGAATTGTACAATAACTGCCATAAATTCACAAGAAGCATAATAATTTTAAATGTGTTTATTATTATGTATATATACGACTAATTAATAAGAACAATTTTAATTACAAACTATCGCTACTAACTAATACTAAATATCTAAAAACATTTTAACATATTAGGAAATAAAACAAATATTTTGAAGAACCTATTTGTTTGCCAATTTTTCCAATACAGTGGCCATCCTATCCAATGCATTGGTTTGTTTGGCTAGCAGTTTAATTTTTTGTTTGTAATAATTTTGTTTTATTTGATTTTTTAATATCACTGCCTCGGTTAAGGTAGCAGTTGCCTCCAGACTATGATGCAATTGTTGTACTGCTACCCGTTTCTTTTTACCTGCAAGTAAAAATATTAAAATATCAAAAGTGTTGCATGTATAAACTAAATCGACCAACGAGTAGGAGTACTTACAAAAACTTTATTTTACTTTCTACACATTTAATTAAATTGTGTCCAAAAATACCTGCTGGGGTCTTTGAAGGTGTACCTTCATGTTTTACGTTTCTTCTTATATCAGCAAGCGGGGTTGGTGGAATTTCTTTGCCAGCGGTTGAAGGTAGTCCTTCTCCAAATGTACTCGCTGGCACAACCACATACACATAGGATACTAATAACAATAGAGAAACACTGAACAATAATGTATTTAACTTGAGTTAATAATATGAATGTACCTGCTGAAGTATCACCTGATGACTTGATTGATGAAGTGGATGACGAAGCAAAACACTGGTCAGCAACAATTTCTACATCGTCCCCCAATATAGTTTTGAAGTACTATCAAAAATAAACAATATAGAGGAATTTACTTTATACAAAAAGAATTTAATAATAGATATAACATAGTCAAATTCCGTAGCCGATTCTTTTATATCAGCATGTCCCTCTACTTATGTTGGTGCAATTAAACATAGGACATCCTCCTCAACAGGTGTGAGCACCTCGGTAATTTCACCACCACCCCCTGTGCCTCGACGATGAATATTTATTTTGGCTTTCGTCGTACGGGTTTTATTTCGTTTATTTTGCCAAGTCTCAAACAAACGCATTTGTATCTATTATTTAGCAGTGAAAAAAATATTTATTTTTACCTTACGCCACTGTACCCATGTTTTATTGGCGCCAGGAATTGCATTTAAAATTGCTGTTAATTGATGCCATAATTAGTTGCGCTTGCTTGTACGTAAAAGAAGACGTGAATTTTCCAGATGTTAGTTCCGGATGTACACCTAAAAGTTTTCTCATTACGTTGGTCACATCTGCACCCGTTTTTGGTTTTACCGGATATGCCCATACATATTTGGAGAATGTATTGTTTACCACTAGTATGTATCTAAACCATTTATTAAATTTAGCATACGGTATCATTTCCACTAGATCAGTTTGAAACAAGTCGTTTAAACCTTTCATCACTACGCGCTGTCGTTTATAATTTCTTTTCGCCTGTTTATGTAATTCGCTCACTACGTCACCTTTCACACTTTTACTCATTTTCTATTGACAAAAGGAATTTAAAAAAAAAATTCAAATGCCATGGGCACACCTGTATTTAATGTCTAACCGATCAATGATGATTTATCAATAACATTATAAATTTTGAAAATAGTTCGAAAATATCTTTATTTTGGAAAACACAATAATAGTGCGTCTTGGGTTGACAGTATTCAGTTAGTAATGTTTTAAACACATCTTGAAAATTAGATTCGGTGATAAAGACGGTCATGTGAATAAGATTGTCAAATTTAGAGACTCTAATATTTTTTGGAATAGTAGCTTTGAGGAATTCGATTTGGTTTTTATGTTGTTACAATGGCTATTCTGATATATCCATAATAGGGATGGATGATAGTTGTGCACGTACTGTTGTTACGAGGGACTCGTCATCTTTTAGGTCGTTAGATAAGTTACCGTCGCGTCGTTAGGTGAAACGTCATTAAATATCGTTTCAGAAGGTGTTATACCTATCGACTTATTTCCGTGTGGTTCGTTTAGCTTAATGTCGGAAAGGATTTTAATTTTATCCTTTTCAGGTATTGCTGATGGTGGTATAAACTCAGGGGTCTAGGACGTTTCGCCGCCGCCGTTTCGCCACCGTCGTTTCGCCGCCAGGCCGTTTCGCCACCGGACCAGTTCGCCGCCAGAACAATTTTAATTTTTTGAATAAACTATACACCCATGATTATGAAGCTTTCTCGGAGCAAAGGAATAGTAATAAATAATGAAACATTTTCAAGATAAGAATTTATACATTATTATTATATTTTTATATATATTATTTTACATCATATTACATTTTCAAGTAACAGTAAATTAAAATAAGAACACTTTATTGGTGAAATTGATAATTGTGGGCTATTGAACGCAAATATTCCAAAGTTGTTCTATTATTAACATAGCTTACAATTCTTAAAATTCTATCGTCAGTTAAACGAAATTTCAACAATTTCTGAGGGGAAGTTGTCCGGCTATTAATTGTTCCATATACACGTCGCGACCCTTCTGAATTTTTCTTAATCCATCAATGAATTTCCATATGGATGGATGATCTACACCTAACTCAGTTTGCAGGCGACGATGAGCAGCCTCCGCATGATTGTTTGTACGATCATCTGCAGTTAGGGTAGGTACGTTCGTAGACATTCCATACATCAGGGGGAAACATTGGATTCCTTCTTGCAGTTCCTCGACGGTTCGGTCGTCCAACATAATTGTCCTCGAACCAGTCCAGCAAAGGTGAAAGGTCGTTGGGTAGATCTCCCGCCAGAACGTCGATAGCTTCGTCCAAATTTGGTATTGGCACGAACGCTAAAGCGATTACCTATAATCGGAAAAAAACATTTTATTTACAACTATTTTCTTTATTACAATAATAGTAATTCTTACCATTTTTGGTTTGAGGGCAAACTCAGGATTGTTGCAGCCGGGCTAAATGCTTTCTCATATTTTGAGAAAGGTGAAAAAAGCATCATTTTATAATTGTATCGGGAAAGCATTCCCTAATAGCTGATATAGCACCTTGCTCAAAATCGCAGTTTATCCCAGATGGTGCTAAATTTGGCAGCTTTTCTTTGAGCATATTAAACATTCGCCGGTAAGTAGCTCCTTGCTTGTTCGGGAGCAACGCGTAGACTATTGGGTGCACTCCATCGAACTTCTTCGCCATAATAACGTAAACTTGACTGAATATTTAGGAGATATTTTGAAGGTACCATCTACGTACCAGGTATTTGACGTGGATAAATATTGTAGCCAATCTTCTCTACCAAAAATTAGAATTCTGTCCGGTCCAGGTCCTGAATCACACAGCAAAAATTGTATTGTAACTCCAGCTTGAGGCACGTATTGTTGGTATAACTCTGGTATAATCAGCTTGTGGTGTATTTAGTATATGTAATTGGCAATGCTGGTTAGGTTAAGTTGGCTAAGTTGGTCGTTCTGGTACAGTTTAGAATATCTATGTTCGGTAAGACTGTAATGTACACGTGTGCACTTAGACGTGATTAAAGTGGTTATACAAGGTGTGTGTTTAATTCAATAATTCAATAAGTATAGATACGTAAACAGGCAACGTAAGAGCAGTTTACAACACAGCTCTTGTAGGTTCGCGGGGTCTGCTGGAACGGCGTTTATTTCATTACGTTTTCTCCTGATAATTTTTTTTAACGCTGAATTATTCGGTAGGGTAGCTTGGGAGGCTTGTGTCAAATCCGCTATGCACTCATTAATTACTCGGCTGGTAGGTTCAACAGTTTCCTCTGCTCGAATTTTTATTTTGGTTAAAACTGTCTTCACTTCCACATTGGCTGCCGATGCGTCATGAGAGTGTACATTCACTTTCTTAATCACTTCTTCGTTAAGCGTGTGAATTCGAGCGTTACACCTGCCCCGTTCTTCACACCGCCAGAATTTAAAATTTTCATCTCTTGCACTTATTTTATCAAATACATAAACAAAACCAGTGTGAGAAAACTTTTCACAGCCGCGCTTACTTAAAATTTGGGATGTCATTTTCAAGACAAAATTTGGGATGCCGTTTTCAAGAAAGCGTATCGCAGCAAGTACAGAAAGCAACTAAATTAAAAATTGTAAATAGCAACCCTTAAATAGCATTTAGGTATTTTCTCTGCCAATAACATCCCTTTTCAAATATTAACAAACAAGAAACAACTTAATGATAAATCCTAGAAAGTTGTTTAAGTTACTTAGGTACCTGTGATTTCTAACCTCGGACAAGTGGCAAGTAACTTAAAAGATAAAGATTACAGTTTATACACAGTATTTCAGTAATTAGTACTTGTTTCTGTTTGTTGTTTATGAAAGTTACTTCTGGAAATTTTCTAATCATTTATTCCAATAGCTTGTAATAATGGACATGAAATCTCAGACTGCATTTATATTATTAACATTGTTTGATATTGGTAAATTTAGTTTTGACTTGAACAAATTAATATGTTAAATTTCTACGTTAAAATTTAGTAGTAATGATGAATACTAGGTATTCAATTTACAAAATTGTTTTGGCGGCGAACTGGGCCGGTGGCGAATCGGCCAGTGGCGAATCGGCTAGTGGCGAAACGGCGGCGGCGAAACGGCGGCGGCGAAACGTCCCATGCCGCCACAGATTATCCAGAGAAAGACAACATGATTAGAGACAGAATAATAATGGGAATTCTCAACAAAGCTACTCAGGAGAAGTTTTTGAAAGAAAAGCATTTAACATTAGAGAAAGCTGTGACGTTCGAACTGAGTGTTACGCAGATTTAATATTAGTCTTCGGCGTCCGAGATTAATTTTCTAATAGGAAATTACTTTCGCTTTGCGCAGTACCAGTTACGGTACTTCCGAAAAAGGAATATATTTGATTTCCCAAAAATCCCGAAAATATCGTCTAAAGTACCGACTTGCAAGTGGTTTCAGGAGAAGTACCTGGAAAACACCAATCAGGGACGGAATCAGGCTCTACACCCCTCTGAAGGGTCAATTTATTATCAAAAAAAGGAAACTTTTCAAAACCTTTGGTTTACTGGGGGAGGCCCCCTGAGATAACGCCGCTATTACGCCCTGTTGTGAAATCTTTTTATATATTATAATTTTATAATTCTGTCTGTTTCATTCGAAGAACTTTGGCAATATAAGAACAAACTGCTTGTTCAAAGCCTTTTTGCAGTATCTTTTGTCGGGTATTAACTTAGATTTAGTTGGTTTGTGGTCTGTGTGTGACCTTGTTTAATATTTATCTCTGTCCGTTTCAGACTGTGTGTTTTTTTCTATAATGTTTTATAATCATTTAACAATTTTTGTCCGCCTTTTTTTAAATTTATTTAAATGCCTCTTTAAACTCAACTCTGTTATTTTGATCTTTATTAAAAGTTATGTGAAGATTTCTTAAGGACAGCTGAGAGTGATTGTTGCGCCCCTTTGTTTACGGGGTTAATAAATTCACATTTTCTTTTATCAGGAACAAATTGCAGGAAAAGGCAAGTTCCATCAGCTTCGGATTGGTCGTTCAAAGTAACGTGAAGCTTGAGCAGTGCCGGATCTACTGATATTCCTGTTGGGGCTCTCACTTATTACGACTTTATCCCGAATTTTATCAGATTTAAACGCGGTGTATTTTACAGAAGAAAACTCCCTTCCTCCTCTGAGCTATGTTAAGGCATACTATCATAGTTTATGTGTCACAATTTCGTTAAAGCCCGTGGCAAAGCGTTGGTTAATTGACGTGCTGGAGAAACAAGTAAAAATTTGTCAAAGGCGTTGCAGGCTTAAGCCCCCGTGAATGCTGTAAGAGCTGAAGAATGCAGACAGCAGCATGTCCAAACGTGCAGATTTAGTGGGTACGATCATCTTCCACAGAAGTGCCCTGCATAAGAGAAGACTTGTATAAAGTGCCAAGGAAGAAATCATTTCGCAAGCGATTGTCAGAGAAAACGGGGAGATCAGGGAGCTGTATGCAAAAATAAAAGTGTTCATGGAGTGCAACAAAAAACCAGATGATGTCGAAAGTGATGAATTGTACATAGATTCCATAATGATAATTGCTGGGCTAGGTCAAGAATCTGTGTCGAGTGGAAAGCTGTGGTCAGAAGTTATTGAAATAAATGGAAAAAGGGTCACATGCAAGCTAGATACCGGAGCTGAAGTGAGTATATTACCTTAAAAAATCTTAGATAGTCCTGGGAGCAGCGTGAAGATGCATCGGTGTATTGTAATGCTAGTGTCGTATGGTGATAAGAAGTTTACATTGAAACCTGTGGGCGAGGTTAGTTTAAAGTGTGTAGTAAGGGTAGAAATGCTTCAATTACATTTATAGTTGTAGACGTCAACAATCAGTTGAATGTGTTAGGAATTGATGCTTATTTGGAACTAATGTTCATTAAGAGACTTGATAGTATTGATAGGACTAGGTTGACAGATTTAAAAAGTGTTGTAACTGTATTTCCATGTGTATTTGAAGGTTTAGGCCAATATCCACATAAGCTTCACATAATATAAGGAAAGTTAGCCATGTACAACCCATCCGAAGGATCCCGTTAGCATTAAATTCAAGATCAAAACCTAAACCAGATGAATTAGAATGGTTATAACTTGCAAAAGAAATTGATAAGCTCACTGAATGGTTGAACTGTTTGGTAACTGTTGAAATACAAAATAGTGACGTAAGACTCTGTTTAGACCCTCAGTATTTTAACGAAACCATTGAACGGGAATATTTTTCGATACCGACAGCGCAGGATATAATGTGCAAATTAAATAAGAAACCATATATCACGGTCTTACACATGAAGGACGGTTATTTTCAGATTGAAATTGAGGCTTGCTGGGAACTATTGACATTTGGAACTCATTTCGGGCATTATCAATTTAGGAGACTCTCGTTTGAAATTTGTTCCGTCCCAGAGCTATTTTTGAGGATGGATTATGATTGGTGACATTGAATGTGTAGACATTTATTTTAATGACTTGAAAATTACTCGGTCAACTGAATATGAGCATGATAAGAATTTAAAGTTAGTCCTTGAGAAAGCACAAAAATACAACGTGATATTCAACAAAAGTAAAATTTAGTTTAAAGTGACAACTGTCAAGTTTATTGGTCAAATATATTAGAAAGAAGGCGTAGAACGTAACCGAAATTATGTGAAGGCAATTATTACACGAAAGTGTAATACGAATTTTAGGCATGGCAAAATTCTTAGGCAAGTTTATGCCCAGTATATCTAAAGTCACAGCACCGTTGGGAACTTACTAAAAATCAAGCAGTCTGGAGTTAGTTGCTGGAACACGACTATGATTTGTCTAAGTTAAAACATTTATTGACAACTGCGCCGGTTTTGATATTTTTTTTGATCCGAAATTACCTCTTCTGATAGAAACAGACACGTCTAAAGACGGTTTAGACGCATGTTTGATGCAAAATGATCATCCAGTTGCCTTTGTATCTCGTAGCCTGAAGAAACTGGGAAAAAATGTGCTCAGTTAGAAAAAAAAACTCCAGCCATTGATTTTGCGATTCAAAAATTTCCTCAGTAATAAAATACTTGCACCAAAGTCGTTGAGACAACAAAAGCTCAAGCTTATTCATGAAGGCCATTTTGGCTTGGAAAAATCAAAAGCACTAGCTAGGCAGCTGTTTTATTGGCCTGGCATAAGTAAAGATGTAGATGAGATTGTAAGAACATGTAGAGTGTGTGAACAGTTCCAAAGAAGAAATCGTAAGGAACCGCTGCAAACTTAAGCTTTACCAAATCGTGCATGGGAAAGAGTTTTATATGTTTATATCTTTACCTACAACTGTTTGATTTTATTATTATTACGTAACTAAAATAGCCTTGAAAACGAGTGAGAAGGAAACGTTTAATGCACTTGTGTTTTCGAGGTTTCCGAAAAACACATGTGTTTTTTGTTTACAGAAACGTCAAATTGACTTTGATAAAGAAATACCTAAGTAACATAGAAATGAATTATTTTTATTGTTTATGAATGTGAATTACACAATTAGTATAGTTATTAATATTAATACAACTCGAACTCAAAATTTT
Source organism: Limonius californicus (assembly GCA_014611495.1). Lineage (NCBI taxonomy): Eukaryota > Metazoa > Arthropoda > Insecta > Coleoptera > Elateridae > Limonius > Limonius californicus. The sequence goes on along the minus strand of JABXWE010020851.1, from coordinate 2,707 downwards.
CTTATTAGATAGGTACCGTGTTAACGTTAACTTCCTCTGTTTCAACATTCTCAGTGGCACAATTGTTATCATTCGAAACTATTATTCCAGAAGTACAAGGCTGATTTTCACTTCCAAGAATGTTATTGGCAATATTGATCTTCTGTTCTATCGAATCTTGAATGTATCCTTCTGCCACAGTCGTTGATTTCCAACCACCGTGGCGTTTCAGGTTGATTCTGTCTGCTCCAGTGTCTGCCAATAATGTTGCTGAAGACCTTCTAAAACGGTGGCCTGTGTAGCGTTTTGGATTTGGTAATTTTAAATATTCTGCAATTTTCTCAGGAATTTTGCCCAAGGTGTTTATGCCGACAGGTTGTTCAGTACATTTCCCGCATCTATACGTTAAAAAGAAACGACCATGTTCAATATCTTTAGGTCTGAGAGACAAGTACCTATTTGCCATATATATCCAGAAAATAGTCTATGGATTTTTGTCTTTGTGTCGGGTATATTTACAATTATAAATATTCCTTTGTCCTCTATATGATCTATAAGCAAATTCACTAGTTCTATTCGTCGGCAAGCTCACGAAATTCCAATAATGAAAGCAACCTAAAATAAATAAAAAAAATGATTAATTGTTACTTGTTTGCTGTACATATATATTGTGATTACCTTCATCATCAAATATTTGGCATCATCTGCTTCGACCAGAGTTTGTAAAATTGATCTCTTGTTAATATCTTAGATTTTTTACTTTTGCATCCATCAGTTTTGCGTTTTAGGAAAGCTATTAGTTTTGTGTATCCTTCTATATTAACATGTTCGTTTATATTCAATACAGATATTAACATCGAATAATGACTCAATAGGCTGGAAGCTTTATAAACTTTTGATTTTGCCATAAAATACGCCAGCATCACATTCTCGGATGGTTTCTTTAACTTTTTTTCATTACACCAAGATTTAAAACTGTTGTCCGTTATCTCGTATCGTTCTCTTGATTTTGTCGGTAATAAAGTAGACACAGCTTCATTCGCCGCGTCTAAGATTTCTGTAGGAATGTAATCACTATTATCCGAATCGCTCATTTCTCAATTTATTTCACTTTTAACACAGCAGAATGAACATACGCAGGCACGCGGAATTAATTATGCGTTTTTTTAATGGCGCTCAAAAACAATGAAGCAATCAACAAACCTTAGCAACGCGCTTAGCAATGTCGTAAAATGACGACTTGACGGGATAGTATCAATTTTTTATAAATTTAATCACATTATAATAATTTTTTGAGTGAACAGTTGTAGGTAAAATGTTCTTTATATCACGTGCCGTAAACAATTCCATATACTCGTGCAAATTTCCGCACTCGGCCTTCGGTCTCGTGCGTAAAGTTCTGCACTTGTATGTAATGAATTGTTTTCGGCACTTGTTATGAAAATACATAACTATTTCATACGCTAACAGAAGTTATTTAGTAGTATTTGATGCTTATTCCAATTGGCTAGAATTAAGAATATGTATAGGTATATATATATATATATATATATATATATATCTGTTTTTGTAACAAGCTGAGATCCAAATAAATTTAGGACAACCCGGGATCCGCCATAAGGGAATGGGTTATTAGAGTATATTTCTTATTAATGGCTTTATAATTAACAACTCAAACCCTACACCTTTAGAGGGGAAACAATTTTGCGATTTTAATGTACGTGATAAATAAATAACGACGCGAGATCCGTAACAGCATAGGTAAAGTCGAGATCCATGTTTGTATTTTGGGACATATGTAACTAAACGTGACATCCGCCGGCGTTGCCGTAGTTTTACGCTACTCTTAGCCTTACAGCTGCTTTAACTGTTATCTTGTTTACACATACCACTGCCGGCCACTGCTGGTATGCGCAACTTGTGCAAATTCTGCAACGCTTGCATGTTGTAATAAAACAGAACGAACATGTGTTATCTTAAATGTTACGTATTTTAAACAAGGTTCGCATATCAATATATTTTTATCAATACACTTTGTTGATTGAGCGTTTGAATGTTAGATCAGCACTTCTTTGCGGGATTTTCGTAGCATGTTAACTGTGCAGACATTTTCTGCTTTTTAAAGGAATACTGTTTTGCTTCAAGTAGGAAATTTAACGTATGTTGTGGGTACATTTGGTCCGCACTAGGTTTAACATGTTATATTACTAGGAATAAGTGAAAGATATTTATTAGTTTGATTATGATGCTTGTGACTAAAATATTTTTAATGATTTACCTATAATTTAAATAATTTAAAAATTTTTGTGAAATATATTTATTATATAGAAGGAAAAAGCGTTGGCATACAAAATTATTATTGTCAGAACATCTTAGCGTTAGTTCCGTAAAAGAGCGCAAGCGGCTCTCGGATTCAGGATTTGCCTCGATCTCCCACTTAAACGATTTGAAAGTTCTGAACTGAGAATTTTGAGACGTATAAAACTCTACATTTTCTGTGTTTTTTTATAATTACACAAATGGCAACTGTTGAATGTGGTTTCTGTGCCCTAAATGCCCAAATTCGGTTAATTTTATTGGCCGGACCAAATGTACCCCCAACGTACCCGACGTTACAAAAGTCATAAGGCGTAAATAATTTGAGATTAGATATTTTAAGTGCTGATAATGGTAACTTACATCTTAATAATAAAAGTCATGGTACCTAAGATCCCTATCTTAGTTAATT
>JABXWE010020850.1:0-31226 GCA_014611495.1 Limonius californicus | reverse complement strand
GGTGCGGAAGGAAAATTTGATACCATCGTTAAAATAATGAAATTAAAATAATGCACTGAATTACATGCGAATTTCTTTCTGTGTTTATCTTGGTGGTTGGGTGGGCACGTGCCATTGTGCCCTTTAGTACAAGCCGCCACTGTGCGCAATAGATCCGGAGAAAGGCTTCGACAGTGTGGAAAGAGACACAATATGGAAGATTCTGAGGCACAGAGATATATGTGAAAAGTTAATTTAGTGCAATAAAAAGACTTTATAAAAACACGAAAAACTGAATACGAGTAGAAGGGTAAGACAAGGTAGCGTATTAAGTCTGCTACTATTCATCGCAATAATAGATGAGGTAGCAAAAGAAGTAAATAAGGAAGTAAGAGGGACGCACTTGGGGTATAGAAAACTAAAACCAACAACAATAAACGAGCTCAGATACGTAGACGACCTCATACTACTAGCCGAAAATAAAAAAAAGAGTTAAAAGAACGACTAGAAAAATGGGCAGATTGCTCGATAGGATACGGCCTAAAAATAAATATACAAAAAACGGTAATAATGACAAAGGGAGGAGAAACGGGAAAGATAGGAATACAGCTCCAAGAAGAGAAAATAAAGGAAGTAGAGAAACCAAAATACCTAGGAACTATAACAGAATCGCACGGGATAATAAAAGAAGAAATTTTTAGTAGAATCAAAAAGGTGAACATGATATATAGAACAATATATAACCAATTTTTTAACAAGAGGGAAATATCCAAGGAGAAAAAATCAGAATATATGAAGCAGTATTGGTAACGACATTGATTTACGGCAGTGAATCGTAGGTACTAGCAAACTCTCGCAGAAATAAAATATCGGCATGTATAATGAAAATATTACGCAAGATCGCGGGTGGAACAAAAATGGACAGACTCAAAAGTGAAACAATAACACAAAATTGGAAAGTATACTACAAAAAATTGAGACACAACAGCCTAGATGGTTCGGGCACTTAATACGAATGAACGATAAAACAGTAATGCAAATGATATGGGAAACACAGACGGATCAGAAGAGGAAAAGGGACAGACCGAGGAAAAAGTGGAATACCGAAATAGCGAAGATATTAAAGAAAAAATGGTTAAGCTGGTCTCAGGCAATATACAAGGCAAAAAATAGGAAAGAACGGAGAAAGATCATTACCTCTACACCCATGGTAGAAGAGGTTGAAGATAAGTAAGCAAAGTAAGTATATTACAAAAACCGTCATATAATAACAGGAAATTACCTCAAAGAGTTATCCGCTAAATTATAATATTTTTTTCTACTATCGTAAATAAAAAGAACTTGCTTGCAATATTAAACTGTATGAAAATAATTTAAAAATCTTTCCTGGGCCAATGAATTCTCTTCCAAATACCGCTCGTTCTTATAATTATGTGGACATGTTTTTAATTAATCATCTCTCACAACCATTTCATCAAAAATTACTTGTGTTACGCACTCGTGCTATTTCTAATTAGACGCGACAAATATTTGTAATGCTGCCACCATAATTGTTGATATAAAAAGTGTACCAACATACCAAGTTATTTGCAAGCAATCATCTTCTCGTTTTTAGAAAATCGAACTTTTGCCATTAAAATCAGCTCATACATATCTGACACCAAAGCTATACATGTTGGAGTGCCACAGGGAAGCATACTGGGGCGCCTATTATTTAAGATCTACACTTCTGACTTCCCAACTACTACAGCATCTATAGCTACATTTGCAGATGACACGGCGATAATCACGCAAGGCACAAACCTCTACGAAACAGTGCAACAATGGCAACATGCTACAAATATAATTAATAAATGTTTTAAACTTGGAATATACACATAAATCCCGCCAAATGTCAAAGCAAAATCGTCACACTAGAAAAATAGCTACACCACATGACATCAAAATTGGAGTAACTTGTAATAAAATATAAATTGTCCATATACCTTTAAGTATTTCTCACATTATATAGAGTGAAACCGTATCGCTTTTTAGTAACACTTAGTATATAGTTAAAATCACAATTCCAAAAGCATTTGTGAGTGAAATTAATTGTATGTAAGTACGATTTATAACGTTATGGGAATGTGTGAGGCCATATAATTCCTATATCGTGCAATTGAGCATATAATTTTATAAGCTATATTTTCGACAACTTCATTACAGTACGGACCAACCTCACCATCTGCCATATTTTTTACGGTAAGATTACTAACATACTATACAACCGCAAGTATTTACAATTTTATTTAAGTGCAATATTAATTCTAAACATACCAAAGATTCTTAGGGATTTTAAACCAAGGAAACATTTTGGATTTAGTGAAACTGATGCCCTGACCACGACCAATAGCAGTGGTTTTGAAACGGAACTTCGAGTCCATGCGCATTTTAAGTAAGTTTTTTCAAAAATCCATGTGCCATTTTCCAGTTTTCCAAAAGGCACGCAACATAAAAATGGATAAACCTAAATCATAGTGAAAGAACTTTATTAGATTACTGTACAAACATGCATATGCACTACCGGCAATTATTAATTTTATAAAACAAAAATGCAAACAACAGTTTTTTACAACATTAGTAGTGTGGACCAACCTCATAGCTCTGCATATTTTTTTGGAGTATAGTTGTTCATTTTTTTTTAGTTGAAATTATATTTAATTAGTTTTCATAAACATTATAAACCGTCGCTGAAATCTCAGATATAGTGAAGCTATAAACATTGATAGGAAGTTTAACAAAAGTTTAACAGACGTTAAAGATGGCTTAAGGAAAAGGTTATGGCGTTAGATTCGAGTCCTTTAACACTTTCATATTTAAGTACCTAACAAATCTTTGTGTTGGTACGGACCAACCTTGCCGCTTCACTAATCATTAACCTGAACTACATTTTTTTAAACTCTAATAGAGTGCAATGTGGACCAACCTCATTGTTGTATCTATTCGCAACAAAGATATTAGTGATCTATTTCTTTAACTTTTTTCAATTCGAACAAATTGAATTTGGTATTAGTCGGATCTGCCCAAAACCCGATCTCTTATTGCTAGTCTGGAAAGGATTCTAACAAAAGTAGTTTTAAGGCAGAAGTAATCGTGTTAGATCAGCTTTTATCCCCAAGGGTGTCGTAATCTAGAGAAGGAGAATATCTGATTGCTAATACTTAACTGTCGTACAATTACATTTCCTAGATGTTGAACAATTTCTCAACCTTTTACATTTACTAGTGTACGAGAATCGCTAATTTGTCGCTTTTACTCTTTTTTAAATTTCAAACCATGCCGACTAAAAGTTTTTGATTTAGTAAGTATAACTAATGCCTGTTTTTTTAACTCAAACTATCACCGTGAACCTTCCAACGGATTCCAACAAAAATGATTTTAAGGCAGACATAAGTATGTTATGTTAGATAGTGCTTAGATTTGATCTTTATCAGTGCTTTAATTTGGAAAAGGAAGAAATCCGATTTCTAATGTCTGACAGGCAGAATGCTAGCTGCTTGATTTCATATATCACAACTAGAGCTCGGAAAAATATGCACTATAAAATGTTACAATACGCAATTTATATGCCTAAATATACATTAATATACAATTAAAAATAAATATATGCAACAAAAGCAACATATACAGGAATTTTTCGATTCTCACCACTGGGATCTCGGAAACGGTAAGAAATACTAGATTGGTTAAATTATAGAAAAGTGCGCCTTTTCATGGCGATTGAGAGTCTGAAAATAAATCCTGGATATTCTGATTCGTTCGTGATTTATCACGAGAAAACTGGAAATTGTGATTTTAAAAATAAATTGTCATCTTCCCTACCATTGACGCTATTTCAATCAAACTTGGTATCTTTATGTTTTTGGCCACTACGAGTAGAATTACTTGGACAGAAATGTTCTAGGCCGTCGAGATTTCAAGCAGCGATAGTCAACTTTCTTATTTCTTATTTTATTTCTTGAACCAGCATATTTACTTCATTAGCAATAATTCCTTTTCTACGCGAGCCTCGCGGTTTTCTAAACCTGCCACAAACAGTCAAATTTCTTGATATCCTTGCAAATATTGTTCGGTGGGATAACTGTCTCTCTGGATATAAATTTGTATTATTTTTCGACGCAAAAAACAGAATTTCTATAGCTGTGAATGTAGACATCGTACATATCCTGCATTTCTTCGTCTTGTACATCTTGACAATTACAAACGACGATAAAGAAACTCTAGGTACAGCATTTAAACGCAATTTGTCTAAGTTGTTATTAAACAAATCATGTGTTACCTGTCAATTTTAAATTGTTTTATATACGGCGCTTAAAAAATGTAAACAATATCCTGCTGGTTTTGAATTTGTTGTCTCGTTATTGTTAGACCAATAAAATGTTTGCAATACTTAAAGAGTTTAAATAACAATTAGCAATACAATCTCTCACTTTATTTATTGTTGTTCAAAACATATCTATCCGATTTTATAAATTATTTACACAAATTTTCAAATTTCAACAGGTGATTTGGAAGAAAAATGTTATATTGGTTACCAATTTGAAAAGCTAATTTTATTGCCTATCTAATGGTGTGATAATCCAATATCGCCGTAATAAATAAAGGAGTTGACTATCGCAGACTGAAATCAAAATTTCTGTCAATGGCATTCAACTTACAGTGACCAAAAACATAAAGTTACCAAGTCAAGGGTAGGAAAAATAATAATTTATTCTTAAAATCACAAATTTCAGTTTTTTCGTGATAAATCAAGAACCAATCAAAATATCCAGGATTTCTTTAACCCACCTCGTATCTCTTACCGTTTCCGAGTTGCCGATGGGTGAGCATCGAAAAATTCGCAATCCTGTATGTACTAACATCTTTTTCGGACTCAGATTTTTAAAAAGATATGTGTATAAAACGCACTTAAATATTAATCGTTTATTCGTTAAAAAATAAACATTCGCAATAACTATTTTATTATGTATTAATTATACAAATCAATAATAACAATAATAATCTTAAAAGAATATCGGTTTATTAGGTATATATTTCAGGGAATAGGACATTTCGCCGGCGCCGTTTCGTCACCAATCCGTTTCGCCCACAGTTCCAATTTTACTTTTAGACAATTATTGTCGTAGTAAAAAGGTAGACTGGACTGTCTTTCATAAGTAACAAGAATGATTTGAACTGCGCTTAATATTCTACTACAAAAATAAATAAGTAACCAAAATGAGGCTGCCATGGGCTAGAGATTAGCGCGTTAGACTTCTACACTGGGTTCAATTCCCAGTGCCGCAATATCGGATTTTTAACGGCAGTTCTCCCTCGCAAGACAATGGCAAACCAGCGAGGTATTCCGCCTAGTAAATTTTCTCTGGAGTAGAAGTGTTTACACTTCCCGTAGTTCGGGCTCTATGGTTTTAATACTCTAAACGCGCAACACAGGCATAGGAGAGAAAATCGCTACGTCTCGTAAGAGATAAAGCACTCGAAGAAGAACCAAAATTGTAAATGTGCTTATTCTTTTATTGTTCACATTTTAAGCTAATGGTGTATTATCTATTAGAAAATGCAAGATTATGTTAAATAACTTTCCAAATGATTGAAATAGGACATACATTACGTAACCCGTAATTTGTTTCGAAAATTTTTTATCTGCTTAATATTGTATACTGACATTGTTGAGAATAACTAAAGAAAAATTGAAATGAAATGCTACCAGTTCTAGAATAATAATGCCATTCCCATGCAATTTTCTGGAAAGTTTACGGGTAAAATCTAAGATAAGAAGACGAAAGATTACATAGGCACCGCTTAACTGTTTTACAATTTCCAACTTGGAATAAACCCTCTATTTTCACTTGAAACAGCTGCTTAAAATAGTTTAAACAAATACCGCCATAAAATCAAGGTATAACAAATGTTTCACAGATTTCACAGAAATTCAAATAAGAAAAATGTATGTTTTCCACTACATGCTGGTAAAAAGTTCGAATTTATGCATTATTCTTCTTCTTCACGTGCCCATTCGTTATCGGATATTGGCGATCTTCATGGCGATCTGTACTTTGTTAACCGCTGCGTGAAATAGGCCAGTTCTTGTGCGGTACCATTTTCTCTAATTTTGAAGCCACGATATTCCTCTTCTCCCTGGACCTCGTTTACCACGAACTTTACCCTGGAGAGTCAGTTGTAATAATTCATATCTTTGATTATTTCACATGATATGGCCCAAGTATTCCAATTTTCTTCTCTTTACAGTTCTCAAGATTTCTGTTTCCTTATTTAATCGTTCTAGTACGCTTTTATTCGTGATGTGGTCTGTCCACGGGATTTTTAATATACGTCGGGATAGCCATATCTTAAAAGCTTCCAATTTCCTTCTCGTCGCTTCAGTGAGGGTCCAGGATTCGACCCCGTATAGCAGTACTGTGAAGACATATGTTCGGAGAAGTTTTATTTTTGTTTTTAAGTTTAGGTCATGACATAATGCCGACCTCTGAACGCCCTTTTCAGCGGTTCAAAAATATGGAAATCGCAAGCCGATAGATCCGGGCTATAGGGTGGATGCTCTAAAACCCTCCATTTCTTTCGTTGAAGATTTTTTACCATATTAGCAACATGAGCCTTAGCATTGTCGTGCAGCAAACTGACCCCTGGACATTTCCGTCTTATTGTTTGATGACGCTTGTTCAAAGTTTCATTGTATTGATTTTCATTGACATTTACTTCAGGTTCCTTAAATTCTATCAATAAGGGTCCTTCATGGTCGAAAAAAATGTTAACATCACATTGTCTGCAGAAGGTTGTGCTTTAAACTTCTTCGGTGGTGGTGAACTTGAATGTTTCTACTGCATCGACGATTAACTTACTGGATGGCTCGTAGTAATGGCACCAAGTTTCGCCATCAGCAACTATTGACAGAAGCCTTTTGCCTATAGTCTGTGAGGTATTGCAAAGATAAGCCCATTCGCAAGCATTTTTGTTCATTAGACAAGAGACGAGGAATCCATTGCGAACAAACTTGCTGTAACTCAGATTACGAACAATACTATGGACAGACCCTACACTCGCACCAATGATTTCTGAAATTTCTCTAATTGAAATTCGATGATTTTCTCTAATAGGGCCTTCCACACATGCCATATTGTTTTATTTTAATGCAGTACATCGTGCACCTGGTCGCGGCTCATCCATTGCACCCTATTTTCCATTCTTAAATTTGGCACCATTCTTTCACAGCTGGGTAGGCAATACGTGCATTTCCATACACTACTTACATTCGCGTATGAATCTGCAATGGCTGCACACATAAAAATTGTAGGGGCGTACGCTGATCAAACTTGGACGGATTGTCAACAACAAACGGCAAAAACTTATTAATGCGTTGCAAACGTTAGTAACATTGCATTTGAATTATTACATTTTTTTCAAGGCTATGTTGATCAGAGATGGGTTTCAGTTGAACAAGCCTCGTAATATTTTTTAATTAGAAAAATTACGAACCCCGCTAAAAGTTTTCCATTTGTTATAATTAATACCTGCCTAGAACTCGAAATATTTCTGGGAACCTTGAAAGGGATTCTAACAAAAGTTTGCGGCATTAAACACGGTGTTGGCGGTTTTTAAGGGAGAGGTTACTGTGTCGGCTTTTAGCTCTAATGGTGTCGTAATCTGGAACACGTGGGAAGTTTCCATCGTTCCGGCAAATAGGTAAAACATGTAAACTGTTGCGTTGCCGTCGTAATTCCTGCACAAGTCTGCCTGCCGTGAGGATGATCCCGGGGGTACGGTACCGAGTAGAAATTTATACTTCCAACCTTGGCCTTCCGAAATTCGCTCACCACCCAAAACGGAGCATCCTTATCGCGCCGCTATTTCATTAGCCAAATGGAAATATTTAATTAGACAGTGATTCATAAGCTCAATTTCGCGATCGAGAGAGATAATATTTCAATATAAATTAGATTCGCATATATTACGGACGTTTTGTCCTTCGGTCCCGGAATATAAATCAGCGGAGTGGGCAGAGGTAAATAGGAAACGACTCCGACTATTTGCATAGACAATGGTATCTAATGGCGCGCGTTGGGTCTGATCGGTCGCGTTATTTATTGGTGGGTAATCGGGAAGTCGTTATAAAATTGTCGCGTGACACCGCGGACAACGTAATGGACGTACAGAGGCGGTCGATATGGACGCGATCTTTTTTTACGCTTGTCGCCACGGCCTGTGTAATTAATTGTTTACATTGTCGATGTGTTAATTGATTTTAAGCACTTAGCTCTCGAAGCCCACCTGGGTAATTAGACGCTGGAGGTAGATATGGAGTGATTGCAAAAATATTGCTAGAACTCCGTAGCACCATATTAAGGCTAATGGTTTTTGTTTAATTTTTTATCACTTCCTGGTAATTACGAAACAGCATTGCAGGAAATAGTTAAAATGTTACAACTAAAGCCAAGCTACAACAATGCTTTAGGTAAATGGGGACAATCGAAATCCTCGTTGACCAAGGTTTTCAAACGGCAAAAGGAGCATAGCAAAGTATTTACGACAAAATCTAAATGATCTGAAGAAATGTAACGAGCCAACTTAGTAGCCAGATTTAAACTCTATAAGCAAAAAAGCATTTGATTTAATTTCAAAACAACAAAATGAATATCTAACATGTTAAAAACATATTATTTTTAACATGATTAATAACTATAACATTAGTTGCTAAACAGATAAAATATCTGCTTTAACAACAAAACTCGAAAACTATTTGTGTACCACAGAAGCTGCTTTGAATGTTGCTGCATATTGGAATATTCCATTATATATAAGAAATTCCTAGATGTCGATAAATTGGCAAAATTAATTGTTACGGAATTATTTAATTACTATTAATATACTATGCGATACAGTTTTCAGCTTTAGATCAGTTTAAATTATACTTTATAATATTTATTTTGTTTATATTTTAGATTTACTAAAAAGATAATTTTGAAAAGGTTTTACCAAAGCAAATGAATAAATCAGAAGAGAGACCACCAAAATAGAGTAGATCAGATTACTGCCTCCGAATGTTATAATTTTTATAACTATTTAGCTATGCTGATCATCTTCTCGGGCTGTTTAAAGATTATTCATTCCATTCGAAAGCCCATTTCTGTATTTTTAGGTTTATTTATTTACTTTTGTGTTTAATTACTCTATTTTAGACTTATTTATTACTTCTACGTCTATTTAAGATTTGTTTACAGCTATTTGCTCCCTTTTAGACCTATTTACTTATTTTTAAACCAATTTTCTCCCTTTTAGTTCTATTTACTTGCTTTTATGGCTATATGCTCCCTTTTAGGTACATTTAAGCTGCTTTCGGTATACTTACTCCGTTTTAAATGTATGTCACTGTCACTATCGTATCTTTAATGTACTTTATTGTGTAAGATTTTCTTGCATTTTAATATGCAGTTTTGTGTTACTACATCTGATCCTTTTAGTGTGTTTAATTCACCGTGTGTGATGGTAGCTCAGTTGGCATAGCGCTCGCTTGTTGGGTAAAACGTCAATTACGGCTTAGGTTCGATCCCCCAGCATTGCTAGGCAGGGTTTGAAAATCTTGTGCTGCAACCCACCACACACACTTCCCCATTCCGATTGGCAACCGTGGAGCCCTAATGCCAAAGCTCTTCTCTGGAAGTTTTGTCGTTCAGATTCGACGTTAAGCTGAGGTTTCCCACGTTTCTAGAGTAGCGCTAAGGAGAAGCACGTATCAAAGAGGAGGCCGATGTCCAGCAGTGAGACGTTAAAGGTTGTTTATGACTTCATTTAACTCTGGCATGATGCATTTTAGGTGTATCTTACACTTTTCTAAATCTATAATACTCATTTTCGAGTTTATTTACTCCCCTTTAAGATAAATTTTTCAGGTTTAATATTATAATACTCCTTTTAGATATATTTATTCCTAATAGGCGTGTTTATTCCAGTTCTAGTGGGAAATGCTCCTAAGATCTGTAATTCATTTCAGGACTTCTAATTCTTTCATATAATTATTTTCCTACTCTTGGAAGTACTACTGTCTTAGAAGAGTATATATCTCTTTGGGCCCATAAAACTCTGTTCGTAGTTTATTTACTCGGTTTTAGATCTACTAAACTTGTTCATTATTTTTTAAACCTGCTTGCTCCTTCATATATCCATTAACTATCTTCTTGTTTAACTTACTCTCTGTTTAGGTTTGTAATACAAACTATTTTTTTCTGTAGCAAAAATTGTTGTTAACTTACTTCGTGCTAAATCTATTAACTTTCTTTTACTTCGATCTTCCCGTTTAAGGTGTGTTTACTCCGTTTTAGATCTATTTACTACCTTTTGAACCTAAATTCCTTCGTATTTTAAAATTATTACTTCAATTCAAGTATGTAATATTTTTCTACCGGTGTGTAATATACCGCTTTATGTTTACATTATTTTTTCTTAAGTTTGTTCACTTTCTTCAAGTCTGTAACACTGATTTAAATCAATGTTAGGCTGTAATATCATTCCTGGGTACGTACGTATGCTGCTTCCTAATAAGTTTTGTTTCTGTCTATTTGGGCCCCTTTACCTAATTTTGTTTGTTTGTAATTCTTTCTTTATTGCTATTAGGACCTTCTAGTCCAATAATAATTTTGCGAATAAACCAATTAGTGAAACGTCAAACATCGAAGATCTTTAAAATTATATAACCAATACTGTGACAAGAGCTGCAAACAGGATATCCAAGAAAACGAAAGGAAGAAACACAACATCGAAACTTAGAGAAGATACAAGGAAGTTAATAGCCAAAAGGAGCAAGGAAAAAATAAGTCTGCCAACAGAAGAACTAAAAGAAATGAACAAAAGCATTAGGAGACAAGTAAGAACTGACATAAAAGAATACAACGAAAGATTTGTAGGCAAAACTATCGAAGACAGTAGAGGACAAAGATTATTTAGGAAAAAAATCGCAGAAGGAAAAAGAGAAATTACAAGTATCCTACATGAAAATGGAACCCTAATACATAATCGTGAGGACATCCTCAGGCTTATAGAGAAATTTTATGGTGATCTATACTATACAAAGGTTAAAAAACCACCTATCAGCCCAAATGGCAAACGAGCAGTACTGACCAAACGCTACACCGAGGATATACCGACAATTAACAAAGAGCTAATAGAAATAGTACTAAAGAAAATTAAAACAGCAAAGTCGCAGGATCATACGGCATAGTAATAGAATTAATAACAACGGGAGGAAGAACACTACAAATCGTTTGGAGGCAATCCAACCATCGACAGGGGCATAGCACTATAGACCATATCCATGCCGTGAGACAACACATGGAAGAATCATATGAATATAATCAATTCCTATACCTAGCTACAGTTGAAATTTGTGCACTTGTCAATGCGCTGAAAAGATGCAGAAACGATTATCGATACATCCAGTTAATTGAGAACATATACAATAACGCGACTATGACAATACAAACATTCGAAAGGACAAAACCGGTAAGGTGTGGCATCAGACAAGGCGATACGATCTCGCTCTAACCGTTCACTAATCTCCTAGATGTGTTCAAAACTCTGAATTGGGACAAGAAGGGCATCAACATTAATGGCGAATACCTCAATAATGTACATTTCGCAGACGACATTGTCTTACTGACAGACAATATCCAGGACTTGAACTCAATGTTAATGGATATTGAGAAAGCAGTACAAATGGTTGGGCTAAAAATGAACCCATCGAAAACAAAAATGTCTAACAGAGAAAATGTATCATCTATCTGAAGTAATGACAATCTGCTAGAAGTAGTAGAGGAATATATTTACTTGGGACAAAAATTGACTTTTGCGTCGGACACGCAAGCAGCAGAAGTTGATCGAAGTATCAAACTCGGATGGGCGGCATGAGGAATATTGAGGATTGTGTTTAAATCGAATGTATACCCGCAGTACCTCAAAACAAAGGTATTCAACCAATGTGTCCTACCAACGCTTACAAACGCCTCTGAGACGTGGTCACTTACTGAGACGATAATAAAAAAGATAAAAGTGGCCCAGAGGGTAATGGAGAGATTAATGTTTGGAATACAGCTGCAGGAAAGAAAAAGAAATGAGTGGATTCGAAACAAAACTAGAGTAGAAGATGTAGCAAGACTGATCGCAAGCCTAAAATGGCAATGATCAGGGCATGTTATGAGAAGGGAAGACAACAGATGGAGCACGATGGTGAGCGAGTGGAGGCCAAGAACGGGAAGCAGAGACCGTGGTAGGCCTAAAACCAGATGGAGGGACGATAGCCGAAACACAGTGAATGGGATCAACCATTGAACGCAGAAAATGGTGACAAATTGGGGAGGCGTACATACATCCAGAGATGGAATATATGTATAAACGCTGTAAATGATGATGATGATCAGTCCAAAAATATTCCTTTTTGTAGGTCTACTTCTTCTCGCTCGTGAATTCGTCTTAGGTCTGCCTGTTCCCTATTAAGTCTATTTACTTCCTTGTAGGCCTGGAAGTTCTTCATTTAGGTGTGGAAATCTTTGTTTAGGTTTAAGTTAACCTAACATTTCCCAAGACTCTTTCCTTCGTATTAGCTTAATAATATTCTCCTTGTAAGTCTATTTTTTTTTATGACACCACTTTAGGTCTATTTACTTACATTAGGAGTCCATGTATACTTTTCTTGGTCTAAAACTATCTTTTAGGTGTGTTTGAGATACCTAATATATCTGGTTACATTTGTAATACTTGTTTTTAGGCCTGTGTATCATCATTTAGGTGTGCCATACTCTCTTCTTTTAGGTACGTTTGCTACCTGTATGTTTATAACAGTCAATTTTAGATGTATTTTTGTTTGTTTAAGTCTATATAATTCTTTTTTTGGCTCGTCCTCTCTACTTTATGTGTATTCACTCTGAGTTACGTTTATTGTCTAGCTACCTTTAAGGTTTCTAATACCTCTTTGTACATATATGTCCTTTCATTTGAGTTTTTATTATTACTGCCTTTTGAGGTCCATAACAACGTTTACTAGATCTGGGTATTCGTAATGGTCCCCTTTAAGCCTGCATCATTGCCTTTTCGGTCTAAACCCTTTCCGTGAAGGTTCATTTAATGTAGTTCAGATCGTGATACTCCATTTTAATGTATTTACTTATTTTCAGGTTTATTATCCTTCCTTTTGGAAGCATTTAATTCATATTAGATCAGTAATATTCCATTTTGTCAGTATAGTCTTTCCTAACTCTGTCTACTTTCTTCTAAATAGGTCTATCTAATATTTATATTTCTAGGTTTACTGTTACCAAAAGCTCGTAACTCCCTTTTAGATTTATTCCTCTTTAGGGCCAGTTAATCTTTTTGGGCGTAAGGTTCATTTTCTTTATCACATAAGCAATTTTTAGCGTTAGTCTCCAAACTGAATGTAGCTAATACGGGGATGAAAATAGAGGGATAACGTGTCAGTATACAATGGTAATATTAAACCAAACTCGATTAACTGCTACATACTCAGAGGATGTTTGTGAGATAATACGAAAGCAGATCGATGTCCTAAAATGTATTCCGCTCTGTGTATAAATAGGCTTTAAATGTACGCTACAAAATAAACAGAATTGAACTTCCTGTACAAGAAAGTCTCCGGAGATCATAATAACAGATATTCGTATTTCCTTCTACAACAGCATCCTTTCATATTTCATTTAAGCTGTACCTTTTGAACTCCTGGAAATGTCGCTGCTACTCCAGTAGCAGAATTGTCGACTGAATGTGGCTTAAATAAATCCGAATTTAAGCCGCTTGATTTGTGTTCCTCCCGAGTCGCTTCGCAACGGTTACGCATTTGTTCCGCTGTAGATATCACATATTTCATACAACATGTAGCTCCTAAATATAGATAGGAGCGCCCTGGGGGCGAATATGTATAAATTCTCCACGCTAAGAGCACATACCACTCAGTCGGTAGTTTCTATAAACGTTACTGCGCCCCGGGGCGCTACTGGCGCTCTAAAAGTTACTCTCATTTTTAACTAGAAAAAGTCTATCCGAGCGCTCTCATATTTGCTTTCGATTAGGAAATTCTTAATAAAGCAGTGTTGACTTAAAAAAAATCCCAAGGTATCATCTTACGAATAATATTTCAGTGTCGAAAATCTGATCGTTTTTCATGAAAAAAGACGTCCAGCCATGTCTGGGCATAAATTACGGCCGTAAAGCCCATACGGTTCAAAAACACAATGCTTGAGTGAAGTTGGCAACATTATACGCATTCACAGTTACTTTTGCGTTGCGATCGCCGGGGTGGTCGTTTGTGTAAGATATTGAGTTTCGTCCGCGTTCATTTAGTGTCTTCCGCCTCCGCGAGGCGCCATAAAAATCGAAAATTACCGCCGCTTTGTAGTTCGGCGTCGTTAAAATTTATGCCAGGAGTTGCCGTGATTGAAATCAAGTTTGACTCGCTGAAAACTGCCGTTACTATCAACGGAGAGTTACGAATTTTCAGCCCAGGGACCGCTGCGAGCTCGCGAATTACTTAGCCCAGGAAAGACAAATGGATGAGGTTAATGATGCGGCAATTTATGGAGGCGGTTGGATGTTTCCTGCCTTGTGTTTACCGTTTTTATGGTTTCCTAAGCGGCTTGTAGCGGAAAAACGAGTTTAAGGATTAATTTTCCCTGAAAAACGCCTGTACTCAACTGCTCAGGTTCACAGGAGAGAAAAAACTTTTACTAGAACCATGCAAAACACGAAAATCCTAATCAAGATTTCGCCCAGAGATATACAGAAAGCGGAAGATACTTGACTTATTTTGAAGTATTTCATTTGCTATATTTAAAATACATGTTTACTATTTAATAAACAAATACCTTTTACTTTTTAGTTGAAGGATTGAAAACTTTAAGCAAATATCCTATGAGATCACTCAATTACACACGATTTAATTAAATCCCATAATATAGCTGAACCTTGTGCTATTAATCATATCATAAGTTATAAACAAACTAAAATCTTCTAATGTTTATCTACTAAAATATTATACGATAAGTAGGACCACCTGTTGATTTTCCATTTCAATTAATAAATAATAAGTATTTAAATTTAGGGCGAAGATGGCTCAATGGTAGAGAGCCAAGCTTTGGATGTAATAGTCCAAACACTTCCAGGTTCGAATCTCCCCAGGGTCCCTGGGTGGTCGGTACTGGGTCCCGGTCTCCATTTGCCATTGGGCATCAAATTAATGGCACTCCTCGAATTATGGTCGCATTAGAAGAGTAACAAGGCCATAAACAAAAAAAAAAACATTCACACACAACAGTAGGTTAAGCATGGTTACGCACCAACACGGTAATCCGCAGAGTCGGACCCTGTTGTGCATTGCACAAACTAACTTAGCCTTGCTCACACCAAAAGCGATGGACCTCTAAGGCCTGTGAAAGCTTCATAATATAAAGTATATAAATTAATAAAAAAAAATAGCTATACATTTTAAGGATATTCCTTTAAGAGCATTTTTAGAAAATACATTAAATTATATTACCGGAATATTTTCGGCTTATTTGATTAAAGTTCTAATTTTCAAGTCAGTCTATTTATTAATAATACCTTATTAAATATGGTTAGTAAATCCAGTTAATAGTTAAACAGTGCGCTTAAGATTTCACATATTAGTTTCACTTTAGACTTAAACTACATCTCATGTGATTGAGTATTAGCGAAATCGTAGGGGATTTAGTTAAATCCCCTAGGATTGAATGATTGATGTAACCACATCGACTATGATTCAATCAACCTGACTGTGATTTTTCTGTGCACAAGTAAATTAAACTACATTCCAATCCTCACCGACTACAATGACTAAGATTCAATGAAATCTATTCCAATTGAGACAAATCGTAAGACATTTCTAACTATACAACAGACAATAAAAATATTATTTATACAACTGGTAGATTAAATACATCTCATGCGATTTAAGTAGCTAATTCGTATAAGATTTAATTACCTCTACTAGGATTCAAATAAATTGATGAATATCAATGAATTGTCAACAAAGTAATTAAATCACGAAGGTGCTTCTCCATTTTCACTTCTTAAAAATGATATTAATTGTATATAAATTCACTACAATTGCCGACCTAATTATATGTAATTATATGTTATAGAGTATTTAAATGTTCTTTTTATTAAAAAACTTAACTACATAAAATTGTTGAGTCAAATGCCGTCCTTAGACTTCGCGAAAACATGAGACAAGTCCTTCTTTGGATGTTTTTATCTCTTAGCCGTTTTGTCTCCCATGCCAGTGTGGCAAGTACCACAGATATAGAGGACCTACAGCTTAGCGTGGGTTCAGAGCCACGGAATGTGTAAAACACCTTTACTCTAAAGAAGCTTTACTAGGCAGAATACCTCGCTGGTTGACATTGCCTTGCGTAGCAGAATGGCCGTTAAAAATCCGATTTTGCGGTAAGGGGAATTGAACCCCAGACCTTTAGCATAGAAGTTTAACGCGTTCAACTTTAGCTCATGGCCGCCTCTGAGTCAAGCCCTACCGTTAATAATTATTTAGTATATATAACATTGTTCCGAGATACCATAATACCGTAAATGGCTCCATGTGGAAGCGAGATTTATATGGCATTTCGTCAATTTCAATCATTTCTTGCGATTTAATTAAATCCCATGTGACTTTACTAGCTTGTCTGCAAGTTAGCTATGTTGTAGGAGTTTCAACATAAATGAATAGAGATTTAACTTAATCAATTGCGAGTTCAGTTATTTAACTAAATCGCAGGAGATCAGTTGGAAGAATTACTAAATAGTATTTTTGGATCAAATACCATTCCTATGGTTTAATATATTAAATATGTATTTAGAAATACCATAAACGGCTCTAGCTATCGCTTAGGCCATGGTTTTGCATGCGATTTAACGTAATCGCATATGGCTATATTAAATCGTCCAGTATTTCGAGCTAATTCGTCTAAAATGTATTTAAATCCAATGAAATTGAATTAAATCTGTGGAAACCAAAATAAACAAAGCTTCAAATGTGAATATAAATGATTTGAGACATGCATAAGATACATAGAAAAAAATTCTTAACTGTCAGGGAGATTTAATCAAACATAACCAGCTATTTATAAATAACAAAGTTGTGTAATGTTAAATGATCCACTATTTATTTTTGTATGCTGCCAATATTAAAATACCAATGGCCTTGCTTAAATATCCAGAGATTTAATTAAATATCTGGACATATAGTACATTATAAAGATATTTTTAAATTTATTCTTTAAAGCTTTCGCGGTTTCTCGAACTGTCAATATTACAATTTACTTTCGGCTTAGACCGCGTCGTCATTTGGGAACTACGTCCAGCATTATCAGGTAAGGACCGACCTGTAGCTTGTCTGCCTTTACAAGCACTTGCTCTAGAAATTTGAGCAATATTTGTTCGTAGGCCCTGCCTGCCTAAACAGGGCCGTGTGCTTATATTAATCAAACCTTGGGGCGGACAAGGATTTGATCTTGATGTATTTTGTTAGCAGGACAATAATACTTAACCGACTTATGCCTGTTAGCTGTTTGTGACCCATACAAACTAACGTTTCGCAAGACATTGTAGCTTGCCTGTTTTTAAATTATCATCGATTTATTAAATACCTTTAAAATTCAATTTTTGCTTTTGTACATTTTAACGTTCTACGTTGCTATACTGATATACTCGGGGTTCTAGTGATAGAAACTGTTCTGAGAATAAAATGGTATTCCTTAACTTCCTATTTCATGTTCAGAGTCCCTAAAGAGTTTTCTAATTTATTTTACGTTATCGCTCCCAAACTAAAAATTAGCTACTGAGCATTTTAGAGCTTTAAGTAAAATGCTACTGGGCTTACTATAGCCCGCAAGAAGTCTAACACATCTACTAAATCACGATATCTGACAAGATTTATAGAATATTTTCCGCCTCATTGACACCTATATTGCACGACACGCTTCGAACACCACTACTGAATCCTTCCAAGAAAAAAGAAACGCATATTTTTAACACGACTTGCATTCATTCGCTTTTCACAATTTTGTGCTTCGCATACGGCGACCTCCTCATGTACCGCACTGACCTCGAATTCTTGAAACATTAATCCAATTCTAAATATTTATTCAATTTCTACTAATGACGGCATGTAAGTTTCGATTTTTATCTTAACCTTAAAACGGTGACTTTCCCTATACGTGACTTTGTCCTTCCTTATCTTAACATTTCTAATAGGAGAATTGCCCCAAAAACTTCATTACTCAGATGTCGAGGCCAACGGAACGTTATCAGGAGTGGGAGCTGTGAACCGTGGAGTTCGTCTAAGGATGATAGAAAGAACATGTGGTTTTCGTCAAGTGTTTAGTGCAGCTCACTACCGGCATGTGTGTGTGAGTGAGTGTGCATAATAGCACAGCCCACATGTGCTCTGCTCACGCACTGAAAGAACAACTTACAAGCATACCGAACGCATTAGAGTTACCACGATACCGAGGAGTTTAATTATGAATGAATTATAAATGAATTCAGTAGTGAACGACGGAAGCTGCTCGAGAAAACCCTGCGGAATTACCATCTATAGAGATTTCAAGTAAATCCAATTTAGTAGCGTGGGTATAGTGTGCAATCAAATCCCTTACTGTGGGCTGCACAATCGAAATCAAAGTTGTACCACTTTGAAAAGAGACCAAGAAAAGCGATAAGGGTAAAAAAGCCTAGCCGTATTTAAAGCCATACCAATGCCATTAAGAATTAGTTTTTGAAGTATTCAATAATATAATCAAAGATTTAGAGTATCAGAGAGAGGGGAGAGAGCTAATGTCTGCCATCGTTAATGGTCACCGTTAAATAAAAACGAGAAACTACTATTGCTGCTGCCGCCAACTACTATTTGGTAGACCTCGTTTAACGTATTTTAAAGTATATCTGAGGAGAATGGAGCTTACATCTGCAACAGTTAATCAGCAACTATTTAACGACGAAAATAATTAAGAAGTTTCGATACGCTACCAAAATGTAATTTTAGTAATTCATTTTGCAACAATTCATTTTTTGAGTTGTGACTTGCCTTAATCTTATTTTAATTCTAACCTAAAGGAAAGGGCTAATCT
The DNA here is from genome assembly GCA_014611495.1 of Limonius californicus. NCBI lineage: Eukaryota > Metazoa > Arthropoda > Insecta > Coleoptera > Elateridae > Limonius > Limonius californicus. Next base: position 12,048 of record JABXWE010020850.1, on the reverse strand, counting down.
TATTAACAGTTAGTTATATACCAGCCGTTAAACAAAAATCAGATGCAGAAACGTTGCTGCTGCCACCAAAATCAATATTTAACTTAACCCTTTACCGTCCTACAGTTCCAATCTCATTTATATCATTGATGCTTGTGTCTATCTTGCCTAATCGTATTAGTTAGAGGTGAGAAGCCCTACATCTTACACCAACAATATCTATCCTAAAAGAAAAAAGAGAAACTTGCTGCTACCACCAAGTTCTGGGTTCGAGGTTACTTTTTAAATTGCGGTTTGTATTAATCTTATTTTAATTATATCTTAGAGGAGAAGTGTTAATCTTCTTAGTAGTTAGTCACCATTCGTTAAATAAATCCAAGATACACAAGCGTTGCTGCTGCCACCAAAATCAATATTTAACTTAACCCTTTACCGTCCAACAGTTCCAATTTTATTTATATCATTGATGCTTGTGTCTATTTTGCCTAAGCGTAGAAGTTAGAGGTGAGAAGCCCTACATCTTACACCATCAATATTTATCCTAAACGAAAAAAGAGAAACTTGCTGTTACCACCAAGTTCTGGGTTCGAAATTACTTTTTAAATTGCGGTTTGTATTAATCTTATTTTAATTATATCTTAGAGGAGAAGTGTTAATCTACTTAGTAGTTAGTCACCACTCGTTAAATAAATCCAAGATACACAAGCTTTGCTGCTGCCACCAAAATCAATATTTAACTTAACCCTTTACCGTCCAACAGTTCCAATTTCATTTATATCATTGATGCTTGTGTCTATTTTGCCTAAGCGTAGAAGTTAGAGGTGAGAAGCCCTACATCTTACACCATCAGTATTTATCCTAAAAGAAAAAAGAGAGACTTGCTGCTATATAACACCAAGTTCTAGGCTCGAAATTACCTTTTAAATCGCGGCTTATATTAATCTTATTGTAATTATATCTAAGAGGAGAAGTACTAATATTTTTACCAGTTAGCCACCATCTGTTATCATCCATGCTGGTATCTGTTTAGATTAAGAGTATACTTTACAGGTGAAGGCGCGACATCTAATATTTCTAATATTCATCCTTAAAGAAACAGCAAAAAACTTCCTAGTGTCACCAAAAATTATTATTTACCCATTTCCTTGATAACCATGATCGTAAGTTCAAATCCAGTTTTTATAATTGGGAACTATATTTATTTTGGTTTAAAGTATAATTCAGTGGAAGGAAGATTACACAAACAGCAGTTAATTTACTTCCACTAAATAAAAACCACACGATATAAAAGCTTTTTGCTGCCACCAAAATTAATATTTATTCCTATCTTATTTATATGACTGTGCTTGTATATATTTTGCTTAAGAGTATAACTTAGAGGTGAGAGGCGTAACATCTAATATTTACAATATTCATGATTGAAAAAAGGCAAAGACTTGCTATTGCCACCATAAATTAATATTCGCTTGTTTCCTTGGTAATCCACGATCGTAGGTTCAACTCCGGTTTTTATAATTGGGATCTGCGTTTGCCTTGCTTTAAACTATAATTCGGTGGGAGGAGACTTACATAAGTAGGTAATATTTAATCGACATCCATTAATTAAAAACAACAAATTATAAAGGTGTTGCTGCTGCCACCAAATTCTAATGTATGATTTTTCCATTTATCGTGGAACAGTCACGGGCTCAAATCATCTCGTTTTTACAACTGGGTTTGTGTGTAACTTGATATAAAATATATCAGAGAAAAATAATTGATATTCGCTAAAGAATAACCAGAAATTATAGAAAAGTTGGTGGTGAAAATACAAAATTTGAATTATTCCTCTAATAATAAACTATCTTGCTGGTTGTGTATATTTTGTTGTAAAGTAATACTGTGAAGGAGAGGAGCGTTAAATTATATTATATATCCGCTGAAACTCATTATCATCGTTAAACAAATCCGAGAAATCGTAGAAATTTGTTGCTTCCACAGAACACTAATATTTGACGTGATTGCTTGATGGGTACTGGGTTCGATTCTTTTTTATCTAATACTAGTGTGTATGAATTGTACTAGAAAATAATTTAAGGAGCGGACCTTTGTATCCTGAACTCCTCATCCGTTAAACACAGAGAAGAAATTATATAAGTAACTAACTCCACCAATACGTGATATTTGACCTATAAGCTTAGCAACCAATGGTATCGGCTTCGAATCTAGACCTTATAATTTGCACTTATGTCCAGCCCGCTAGAGTTTAGAGTACAATCGAGCGGGTTGGTCAATAGCTGCGATAGTTAACCGTCATCGTTAAACAAAAAGGAGAAATTACACAAAGAAGGTCCTAGGTTTCAACCCCGTTTCTTATAATTGGTGCTTCTGTCAATCTTTTTGTAGAATATAATATAGTAGGAGCAGGACTATCCGCAATATTTATACTATATTCGTTAAATAACGAATTAGAGATTAGATGACGTTCCACTGCCACCAAAAAATAGTTGCCTTGTTGCTTTTGCAACCCACGCCCCTGGGTTCAAATCGTTTTTTAGCTATTAAGGATATCTGTTTTCCTACGTTTTAAGTTGTTGTGTAAGGGTTAGTAACACCAACAACGAATGGGAATTTCATATCTATCCTCATTCGTAATCTTTTACGGGCTCCCGTTAAAAAAATATAAATTACAAAACACGTAAGAAAAATGTTTTCTTTTGCTGCCAACAAAAACGAATGCGAATTTGATTTAGTCGCTTTAGCAACCAACCCGTACAGTGTTCGAGTCTTGTTTAATTAATTGTCTTGTCTAAGTGTTATGGAGATTTATAACTCCACAAATTAACGAGAAATAACAAACTTTTTAAATCAAAATAAGAAACTGTATTGCTACTAGCAAACAGTTAACATCTAACGGTTCTGATTTCAAATGCTATTTAATTAAAGTGTGCTTGTTGCAGCACAATGACTAAGAAAAATGTTTCTACTGCCACCAACTAACATTTAACTTATCTTATTAGCAATCAATCTATGCTGAGTTAGCTAATGGGAATTTGGTGAATATAATTCTAAGTGATAGGTGAGATGTAAATAAGTCCAACTATTCGTCGTTTGTTCATTAGGAGTCTCTTCTTCTCACTATTGAATACCGGTCTCTACTCTGTCACGTGCTTCTCCTCAGCGCTAAAGTAGAAACATGGGGTACCCACAGTTTAACGTTAAATCCGAAAGATAGAACTCGCAGATGTGTTTGACATGAAGACTCCACAGTTGCCAGCCGTATTGAAGAATTATGGGTGGTGAGTTGTAGCAAGATTTTTATTAACTGCCGTGGTAATGTTAGGAAATCGAATCCAAGCCATAATAGACGTTTTACCCAAGAAGCGAGCACTCTGAGCTACCACCACGCAATCCAAATATTGTCAAACGCAGATTTCAAGTTCTACTGTTATCACTAAAAACTTGTCCCCTTAGCAATTGACGGTTTTGAATTCGAATACCAGTTAATTGATAGGCTTTGATGTGTCTTATTTTAAAGTATTAGGCGGAGCTTAATAAAAAAAGGTAGTTTAACAATTCTTAAACAAAAAAAAAATTGCCTTGCTATCAAAAACTAATATCTGCCTGTGTTATTTTTAATCCGTTGTAGCTAATGAGATTTTTCATTCATTACTAATTCAAAATATTGGGCAAAGGTTGATAACCCCAACAACTAAGGGTCCTGTGTCATAAACAGAAGAACTTACAGAGTCAGGCTAAAATTAAAAATATCCGCTGCCAAAAACCTAATACATATTTAGCTTGGCCCTTTTAGCACCCTACTTGTTCCGGGTTCGAATCCTGTTTATCTAATTGGCGTTTTGCGTCTATCCTCCTTCAAAACGTTACGTAGGCGTAATGACCCCTACATTTAAAAATAAAGGAGAAATTACAAAATAATCAAACAAACATTAAATTGCACTGCTGCCACCAAAAACTAATATTTATATAGTGGTTTTGCGTTAACCCCTTAAATGGCATCAAATATTAGCAACAATTAGAAGCTATACATCACAAAAGGCTAAAATGCAGGCAGAAATATTATCCTATGACTTTTTCCATTCCCAACGGAAATCACTAACATAATTCATATTGCATTCCCCAAAAAATGACATGGTTTTCAACCACATGCTAATTTTTTTGAGCGTTGAAACTTAATAAAAAGCATTTCCGATTTACGCCTGCAAAAGCGGACGTGAAACATATTTTCCCTGTCGCAATTTCTTTCCCCTCGCGCAACCTTGAAATAATAAAATAAGTTAGACGGGAATGACAGCATCCGTTCGCAATTCATAAATTATTAAATAATGAATGCGTTTGCTGACTAGTCAGTCATCATATTGCAATGCACAGTTTTATGACTCGGTTACTTTAATTTCTGTAATTGAACAAAAACCGACGCGTTGTGTGGTTGTTGGAGCGCAGTTAAAGGCGTATACGGACAATTGGTTATGAACAATGTTTTATTATTAAACAAACATCAATACGTAAACAAACATATAAATTCTGTAGTGAGTTACACGACCTTGAGCCAGAGATACTTGTGTCTATCAATGATGAATGTACACAAGTACATGTAGCATATGGTATTTTAAATATGAATAATATAAAAAAAGCAAAAATTCAAGAAGAAATATGTCGGAACATACTATTACGTACAGATATATCTGTACTGACAGTGTGTGTCAAAAGTATGGAACATACCAAATAAAAATGCAACAAATGGTTTTTTGCAAAATTCCTAAAATACGTCATTTGTTCTTAAGTGGCGACGTGATCACTATTTTTTTTTTCAGAAAAATACACATAAAGTTCGAACATTCAGAATTTATTTATAACGGAAACAAGCTCAAATATTTAACGGAAATAACCATTAATAAGTTGGCATAGACCAGCACGTGCGTAAACACTTCGAATCACACGCTCAACAATTTTTGGTCCATTTCTAAACGAATCCGAGGCTTTAAATCGTTTAAATGGTTTGGTCTATTAATGAAACTTACGATTTCACATTACCCCATAGAAAAATGTAGCGGCGTTAAATCAGATGATCCCACAAATGGTCCCCGCGACCTTAATCATCTATCAGGGAACATATTGCCAAGAAATTGCACCAAAATGGGAAGGAACTCCATCCTGTCGAAACCTAATGCTTATGTGGGGCGTATAAGGATCTTCAATGTTTGGAAAAATAATTGCTACAGTTGGAACTAACTCAGAAAGCCGAAAATCTAAATATACAAATTATTTTATATCACCATTTAACTGGTGGGAAGATTTATCCAAATAACGAGGAAAAATGGGGTTACAAACTATAAAAATGATAACCTCATTCCTTAAGAACAATGAATAGTGGAAAATGATTTTGACATACAAATGTCCATTTTTAAAAAGAACATTTAAAATTTGTTTATTACGGAAAAAAATACCTAACGGAAATATTCTAATCATCCACCATTAATAAGTTGGCATTGATCAGCACGTGCGTAAACACTTTGTATCAAACGCTCAACAATTTCCGGTCCGATACTTTTCATTTTTAGACGAATTCGAAGCTTTAAATCGTCTAAATGGTTTGGCCCACTAATGTAAACTCGCGAATTCACATGATGCCATAGAAAAATCAAGAAACATATCGTCAAGAAACTGCGCGATTTATATACCAAAATGGGAAGGAACTGCATTTTGTTGAAACCTAATGCGCGTGAGGGGTGCATCAGGATCTTCATTGTTTGGAAACATTGTTTGGTAAAAGAATTGCAAGAGATGGAACTAACTCGACCTGTCGAAAATCTAAATCTCAACAGATGCATTTTTCAAAAAAAAAAAAAAATGTTATGTGGGGTACCAATTATTTTATATCGCCATTTAACTGATGGGAAGATTTATCCAAATAAGGAGGAAAAATGGGGTTGCCAATTTAAAAAATGATGGCGTTTTCCCTTAAGAACAATGAATAGCGGAACATCATTTTGAAATATCCATTTTACAAAAGAACATTCAGAATTTGTTTATAACGGAAATAAGATCATTATGGAAAAATTACCTAACGGAAATGTTCTAATCATCCACCATTAATAAGTTGTCATTATCAGCACGTGCGTAAACACTTTGTATCGCACGCTCAACAATATCCTTTTTAAACGAATTCGAAGCTTTAAATCGTGTAAATGGTTTGGCCCACTGATGTAAACTCGAGGTTTCACATGATGCCATAGAAAAATCTAGCGGCGTTAAGTCAGGTGATCCGGTTGTCCACACAAACGGTCCACGCGGTCTTAACTATCTATTAAGAAACGTATCGTTAAGAAACTGCGCGATTTATATACCAAAATGGGGAGGAACACCATATTATTGAAACCTAATGTGTATGTGGGGCGTATCAGGATCTTCATTGTTTGGAAAAAGAATTCCTAGAGTTGGAACTAACTCAAAACATCGAAAATCTAAATCTAAACAGATGTGGTACGTTATTTTTATTGAATATAAATTCTGGTTCTGTTGAAGTTTGCTTGTGTGGGGCGTATAAGGATCTTCAATGTTTGGAAAAATAATTGCTACAGTTGGAACTAACTCAGAACGCCGAAAATCTAAATATACCAATTATTTTATATCACGATTTAACTGGTGGGGAGATTTATACAAATAAGAAGGTAAAATGGGGTTACCAATTTTTAAAATGATGACGGCATCCCTTAGGAACAATGAATAGCGGAAAATGATTTTGACATCCAAATTCGTATTTTAAAAAATGCAGAATTTGTTTATAACGGAAATAAGATCATTAAGAAAAAAATACCTAATGGAAATGTTCTAATCATCCACCATTAACACGTAGGCATTAAAAATTTAAATTGCGTATGGGAAATGATTGTGGAGAGACCTGAAGGCAGTTCCGCACCCTGCTGCCACCTTAACCCTGTTTGAGGTAGTTAGTGCCGCGGCACACTAACCCAGGGAGACCGACGGTTTTAGGTACTCTCCGAGGCACCGCGGGTTGCAGCGGTACAGCGAAGATTTCGGTCTGCTTCCCAGTTGGCATTGACCAGCACGTGCGTAAACACTTTTTATCACACGCTCAACAATTTCCGATCCGATACTCTCCATTTTTAAACGAATCCGAAGATTTAAATCGTCTAAATGGTTTGGCCCACTAACGTAAATTCGCGATTTCACATGATGCCATAGAAAATCAGGTGATCCCGCTGGTCTCACTAATGGTCCTCGCAGTCTTAACCATCTATCGGAGAACATATCGTCAAGGAATTGCGCGATTTATATACTAAAATCAGGAGGAACTCCATCTTGTTGAAACCTAATGCGTGTGTGGGGCGTATCAGGATCTTCATTGTTTGGGAAAAGAATTGCTAGAGCTGTAACTAACACAAAACGTCGAGAATCTAAATCTAAACAGATGTGGTCCGGTATTCTTATTAAAAATCAATTCTGAATTTGTGGAACTCTTGTGTGGACTTTTCTCAAAAAATTGTTATGTGGAGCATTAATTATTTTATATCACCATTTAACCAGTGAGGAGATCTATCCAAATAAGTATGAAAAATGGGGTTACTTTTAAAAAAATAATGATAAGGTCATCACTTGGGAAGATTAACGAGAAAGCTGGCTCAATGGTAGAGCGTTTATCTTCCATTCGCAAGATCAAGTTAGGTTTTTCGTGGTTTTTCCTGGGTCATACAGGTAAATGCTGGGCCAGTATCATCCACGAAACTCCATTATCCAATTTTCCTGGTCTTCCTAGCCTTACATTTCTATTACTGGCTGAAGAGGGCCCGCCCGCCCCCTTGTGGGAAATGAACCTACGTTGATTTTCCTTCCTTAAGAATAAATGAATAGCACAAAATGATTGTGGATAAGAACTGTGCATTTAAAAAAATCGACGTGTTTCTGGATTTTTACAAAAAAATCATTTATTTCCGTTTTAACTGACATGTTTGCATACTTTTGATGCACACTGTATAAATGATGAATAATTTAAAATTTCTATGTAATAGCTGTCATAAATTTGCGGCGTTTAAGTCATACATATGTGAATCAACACAGAACTTTCCAGTTATGCTGAAATACTTCTCACACCTGCGTGACAATGCGCCCTGCAAAAAATTCCGAACGTTTTTTACCTACGTATACTTCGTAAAGCCACTTGGTGATTTTTTAATTTTTTTTCACCTTCCGCAACTGGAACGGCGTGTGAACCCATTTTAACCTTGACAATAAAATCATTAATCAGACAAACACGCATTCAATTTGTATCAAAGATTATGTAAAAGCAGCAGCTGTGCTAGCATAAGTATAAGGGCAAATCGAACAAACTTTCAACTTAAGACACGATGGAAAGTAGTGATTTGTTTTAAATTCCTAAGCTTAATTACATTAGTTTGGATTGTGTAGGAGAAAATAGCTTTTTGTGGAATTAAAAAAATAAAATTTTTGGACTCTGTAGGTACATGGATATGTAGGGAAACTAAAAACAATATTATTTACACTGCTAATCAAAACTTTGACAGATAAACACTTTGATGAACAATAATATTTAAAAAGCTCATAATTTTATTAAGCTTTAAACAGACACAGCAAGTTGTATTTAAGCACGATTTTACTTAGGCACGATTTTACTAGGTTTTCTGTAGACCTACGAGTATTACCAGAACGACTTGACGATAAGCTGTTAATCGAACAGAGGAGCACCCCCGTGTGATAGTCTTTTAAGTTTATTTCGCGGATAAAACGTATAAGGATAATGACTAAATTCACAAATAGTTTTTTTCATTTTTTCAGTCTTGTTTAAACTATAAATGAAGGCTTTGAATGATGTAAGAAGAGGGCATGGTATATTTGAATATTATACAGGGTGTATCAGAAATGAGTACATATATTAAATACGATGATAGATTACAATATATACAAACTAGAAAAAACATTTCTTTGGCAATGGGACCCTTAGGATATGAGAAAATAATAATTGAAAATTTGACCCAAAATTGTTTGAATACCGCAGGATAATAACAAAAATTTGACTTCAAAGACATGTTATGCAAAGGAGAGTAAGATAGAAGTGCAAAAACATTTCTTATCACCTGCCACAAACCAATACTATTAGGTAGGTCAGTAATTTCTAATTTCTATTCACTCTGTTGAAGCCGTAGCTTATCACAAGCCAGACAAGTTTATACGTGTTTGCCACTTTGGATTTGCTTTACAATTAGATAATAACATTCTACAGTTTAAATGCATTTTCTATGTATCATTAGCAGTTCCCAAACAAAATTTTATTTTATTTTTTATTTCAAAAAAATTAATTTAATGATTTTTGAAAAAAGAATAGTACCATTGAATTCTACGTGAGCCAATCTATAACTGGTTTAAATATTTGTACCTATTTAATGCATTTTGGAATCTACGCAGAGTTCTCCGACGTATGGTATTGAAAGCAAAATACAAAATAACGCAACGGAGATTATGTACTAGAGAAGATGCTGCATATTGACAACGTACGGTCACATATTAAATGACAGAATAAAAGAGATAATGCAAGTAGATAGATTACTGACAGACGTAATAAAGATTAAGCAGTTGAAATGGTATGGACATATGAGAAGAATGAATGTACAGAGGTTACCAAAAAAGCTTTGGGAATGGAAACCTAAAGAAGTAATGAAGAGGGGAAGACGAAGAACAAGTTGGAACGTTTGTATGTTGTGAGAATTAATCGAGGACGACTATATCGACAGAGAGGAATTACGTTGCAGAAGAAGACAATGAAGGCTATAGGGAACAGCTTCCATATACACAATAGGAACACGAATACCCAGACGAAAAACACCCTGCCAAGACATTTTTACATTAATATCAGCTGATTATTGTTCCTTTCGGCCATGACCTTCGTTATATTGCCTGCGAACGATATTCAAGATTGGTCACCAGTTGGATGGGCGAGAGAAAACCTAGGCTAACACGCTGCTATCTCGGTGCCTCGGAGAGTACCTAAACCCGTCGGTCCCCCTGGGTTAGTGTGCCACGGTGCCAACTACCTTAAACAGAGTTAAAGTGGCAGTCGGGTGCGGAACCGTGCCTATGGATATTCCCGAAAAAACATTTCCCATACACACTTCACTAAAATGTTCAAAACAGTGTTTGAAAGTTGCAATTTAAATTTATGTATCTCCCAAAATGAATAGAATAATAATCAATAAACTGTAGATAACCACACAATAAGACAAGGTTTTAGATTTAATTAAATTATTCAATAATATGTTTTAGAGTACAACCGGTATCAGCTAGTCTCTAATGAAATTTTCAGCTTCCTCTCATATTGTAAATGATTATTTTCTCATCCTCCATGGTCGTTAGTCCTGGGACTGGTTTGTCGCAGCTTTCCATTTTCCCCTATCTAAGGCTTTTCTCTTCATTTTCTCATATCAGTGACAAACTACCTTATTTTAATTGTATTTCGTAAACTACCTCATGCACTGTTTAGGATAAGTAACTGTATGGTAATCAGCTGGCGGACTAACTGTCTCCAAGACCAACCACACGAGAGACCAATTTATTGTAGACGAGACTAATTATGTGCAAGACCATTTGTGGTCGAGACCAATTATACGCGTAACCAATTACAAGCGAGATCAAAAATACCAATTATACTAGAGACTAATTATGAGCCAGACCAATTATGCGCGAGGCCAACTGTTCGCTCTACCTATGGTCCTAAAATCAAGTGTCCTATAGCTAGTGTATCTGTCCGTGCAAATTATTTCCTTTAGCTTCTGTGTTAGGATTAATTCAAATCAACGAAATAGAAGAAAAATCAAGATACATTATTTAGTATACAGAGCTATTCACACAAGACAATGAACCTACATTAACGTTTTTATGCAACCCATTTTACAACTCATCCTTAATTGCAATTTGAAAAATTCATATATTAGAAAATTAAAACCATTAAATAATAATTAAAATATTGGTAATAGTTTGTGATTAAATGCGTTATGACATTCTTCGTAAATTAAAAAGCAGATCTACCTTCTCCTCGTTATTATATGTTTTAATTAATATTATATTTAATAACAAACAACTACCAATATTTCAAGAAATATTTGCCCCTTACACAGAAGTATCACTAGGATTCCTAATATACAAAAACTTGAAATTATAATTCAAACGAGCTATGCGTTGTAAAATGGGTTGCATAAAAACGGTTCTAGGTTATTTGCTTGCTACCAGTTGCTTGTCGCCGTTTGCTCGCCATCGATTGCTCGATTACCGACTGCTCGCTTGGAAAATATGCTTGCCGAGACAGTTCCTCGTCGTTTTGTTGGGCACTTTCGTTTGTAAAATAATTTTACTTCATAACTACTTTTACTTTCAGATACCATAGGTGTAGGGAGAGTATTATTTCTTAAAATAGATTTTTGATACTTTAGGAGATATATGTTTATAGAAATAGTCCGATTGGATAACTGTTTATTAACATTTGTAAAAACTTAAAATTCAGTTTTTAAAATTTATTAATTAAAAATAATTTTAAAATATATACAACATAAAAATCAGATTTTATAATGAACAAAATAAAAAATAAATATTACCCTATACCGATTCAAATACCAGAAGAGGTAACCCTGCATTTAAATAAAAATAAAATAACATTGCCGAGTATGTGTCCGGCAAGCAATCGGCGTGGCGAGCAAGTAGTTGTCGAGCATAGAGACCCGCGAGCAAATCGCAGGCAAGCAAACGGTGGCGAGTAAAAGTTAGAGAGCAAAAGGTGGTGAGAAAAAGATGGCGAGCAACGGTGACCATCAAACGGTGGCAAGTAAACGGTGGCGAGCAAACAGTGGCGAGTAAAAGTTGGAGAGCAAAAGGTGGTGAGCAAAAGATGGCGAGCAACGGTGACCAGCAAACGGTGGCAAGTAAACGGTGGCGAGCAAACGGCATGCGAGCAAACAGTGGCGAGTAAAAGTTGGAGAGCAAAAGGTGGTGAGCAAAAGATGGCGAGCAACGGGGACCAGCAAACGGTGGCAAGTAAACGGTGGC